>CM065596.1:105704615-105744658 GCA_033119425.1 Bufotes viridis
CTAACCATAACCCACTAACCCACTAACCCTAACCCTCCTCTATTGACTTACCTCATAACCTACCAACTTGGGTATGGTTAGGGTTAACCCTAACTCTAACCCTAACCCTAACCCTTACTTCACTCTATTGACATATCTCATGTCCTATCCACTTGGTAGGTTTAGGGTTAACTCTAACCCTAACCCTAACCTCCTCTATTGATATACCTTATGTCAAACCCACTTGGATAGGGTTAGGGTTAACATTAACCCAATCCCTATATCTAAACCTAAGCTCCTCTATTGATATACCTTATGTCAAACCCACTTGGGTAGGGTTAGGGTTAAACCTAAACCTATCCCTAACCCTAACTAACCCTTAAGTTATGACCTACCCACTTGGGTAGGGTTAACTCTAACCCTAACCCTAACCATAACCCTAAAGCTAACCCACTAACCCTGAGCATAACCCACTAACCCTAACCCTATCCAACCCACTAACCCTAACCCTCCTCTATTGACTTACCTCATAACCTACCAACTTTGGTATGGTTAGGTTAACCCTAACTGTAACACTAACCCCTAACCCTAACCTCCTCTATTGACATATCTTATGTCCTATCCACTTGGGTAGGGTTAGGGTTAACCCAACCTATCCCTAACCCTAACCCTAAGTCATAACGCTCCACCTGGGTAGGGCTAACTCTAAACTACCTAACCCTAACCATAACTCTAAAGCTAACCACACCTAACCCTAACCCATAACCCAACCCTAACCCTAACCCTCCTCTATTGACTTACCTCATAACCTACCAACTTGGGTATGGTTAGGGTTAACCCTAACTCAAACCCTAACCCTAACCCTTACTTCCTCTATTGACATATCTCATGTC
The DNA here is from genome assembly GCA_033119425.1 of Bufotes viridis. NCBI lineage: Eukaryota > Metazoa > Chordata > Amphibia > Anura > Bufonidae > Bufotes > Bufotes viridis. Next base: position 105,705,488 of record CM065596.1, read on the forward strand.
CTATCCACTTGGGTAGGTTTCGGGTTAACTCTAACCCTAACCCTAACCTCCTCTATTGATATACCTTATGTCAAACTCCACTTGGATAGGGTTAGGGTTAACACTAACCCAATCCCTATATCTAAACCTAAGCTCCTCTATTGATATACCTTATGTCAAACCCACTTGGGTAGGGTTAGGGTTAAACCTAAACCTATCCCTAACCCTAACCCTTAAGTTATGACCTACCCACTGGGTAGGGTTAACTCTAACCCTAACACTAACCATAACCTTAAAGCTAACCCACTAACCCTAACCCTAACCCACTAACCCTAACCCTAATCCAAACCCACTAACCCTAACCCTCCTCTATTGACTTACCTCATAACCTACCAACTTAGGTTTAGGGTTAACCCTAGCCCTAACCCTAACCCTAAAGTTAACCCACTAACCCTAACCATAACCCACTAACCCTAACCCTAAGCCACTAACCCTAACTCTAACTTAGGTAGTGTTAGGGTTAACTCTAACTCTAACCTCCTCTATTGATATAACTTACCCTGACCCTAACCCTATTGACTTAAATCATGACTTACCCACTTGGGTAGGGTTTGGGTTAACTCTAACCCTATCCCTATTCCTAAACCTAAGCTCCTCTATTGATATACCTTATGTCAAACCCACTTGGGTAGGGTTAGGGTTAACCCGAAACCTATCCCTAACCCTAACCCTTAAGTCATGACGTACCCACTTGGGTAGGGTTAACTCTAAAACTAACCTAACCTAACCATAACCCTAAAGCTAACCCACTAACCCTAACCATAACCCACTAACCCACTAACCCTAACCCTCCTCTATTGACCTACCTCATAACCTACCAACTTGGGTATGGTTAGGGTTAACCCTAACTCTAACCCTAACCCTAACCCTTACTTCCTCTATTGACATATCTCATGTCCTATCCACTTGGGTAGGTTTAGGGTTAACTCTAACCCTAACCCTAACCTCCTCTATTGATATACCTTATGTCAAACCCACTTGGATAGGGTTAGGGTTAACACTAACCCAATCCCTGTATCTAAACCTAAGCTCCTCTATTGATATACCTTATGTCAAACCCACTTGGGTAGGGTTAGGGTTAAACCTAAACCTATCCCTAACCCTAACCCTAACACTTAAGTTATGACCTACCCACTTGGGTAGGGTTTACTCTAACCCTAACCCTAACCATAACTCTAAAGCTAACCCACTAACCCTGAGCATAACACACTAACCCTAAGCATAACCCACTAATCCTAACCCTCCTCTATTGACTTACCTCATAACCTACCAACTTTTGTATGGTTAGGGTTAACCCTAACTGTAACACTAACCCTAACCCTTACCTCCTCTATTGACATATCTTATGTCCTATCCACTTGGGTAGGGATAGGGTTAACACTTGGGTACGGTTAGTGCTAACCCTAACCATAACTCTAAGCTAACCCACTAACCCTAACCCTAACCCACTAACCCAAACCCTCTTATATTGACTTACCTCATAACCTACCAACTTGGGTACGGTTAGGGTTAACCCTAACTCAAACCCTAACCCTAACCCTTACTTCCTCTATTGACATATCTCATGTCCTATCCACTTGGGTAGGTTTAGGGTTAATTTTAACCCTAACCCTAACCCCCTCTATTGATATTCCTTATGTCAAACCCACTTGGATAGGGTGAGGGTTAACACTAACCCAATCCCTATATCTAAACCTAAGCTCCTCTATTGATATACCTTATGTCAAACCCACTTGGGTAGGGTTAGGGTTAAACCTAAACCTATCCCTAACCCTAACCCTAACCATTAAGTTATGACCTACCCACTTGGGTAGGGTTAACTCTAACCCTAAGACTAACCATAACCTTAAAGCTAACCCACTAACCCTAACCCTAACCCACTAACCCTAACCCTAACCCAAACCCACTAACCCTAACCATCCTCTATTGACAAACCTCATAACCTACCAACTTAGGTTTAGGGTTAACCCTAGCCCTAACCCTAACCCTAAAGTTAACCCACTAACCCTATCCATAACCCATTAACCCTAACCCTAAGCCACTAACCCTAACTCTATCTTGGGTAGTGTTAGGGTTCACTCTAACTCTAACTTCCTCTATTGATATACCTTACCCTAACCCTATTGACTTAACTCATGACTTACCCACTTGGGTAGGGTTTGGGTTAACTCTAACCCTATCCCTATTCCTAAACCTAAGCTCCTCTATTGATATACCTTATGTCAAACCCACTTGGATAGGGTTAGGGTTAACCCGAAACCTATCCCTAACCCTAACCCTTACGTTATGACCTACCCACTTGGGTAGGGTTAACTCTAAAACTAACCCTAACCCTAACCCTAACCCTAAAGCTAACCCACTAACCCTAACCATAACCCACTAACCCACTAACCCTAACCCTCCTCTATTGACTTACCTCATAACCTACCAACTTGGGTATGGTTAGGGTTAACCCTAACTCTAACCCTAACCCTAACCCTTACTTCCTCTATTGACATATCTCATGTCCTATCCACTTGGGTAGGTTTAGGGTTAACTCTAACCTAACCCTAACCTGCTCTATTGATATACCTTATGTCAAACCCACTTGATAGGGTTAGGTTAACACTAAGCTAACCTAATCTAACCTAACCCTAACCATGAACCAGGGTAGGGTTAGGGTTAACACCTAAACCTATCCCTAACCCTAACCCTTAAGTCATGACCTACCCACTCGGGTAGGGTTAACTCTAACCCTAACCCTAACCATAAACCTAAAGCTAACACACTAACCCTAAGCATAACCCACTATCCCTAACCCTAACCCTAACCCACTAACCCTAACCCTCCTCTACTGACTTACCTCATAACCTACCAACTTTTGCATGGTTAGGGTTAAACCTAACTCTAACCCTAACCCTTACCTCCTCTACTGACATATCTTATGTCCTATCCACTTGGGTAGTGTTTGGGTTAACTCTAACCCTAACCCTAACCATAACTCTAAAGCTAACCCACTAACCCTAACCATAACCCACTAACCCTAAAAGTAACCCCCTAACCCTAACCCTTACATTCCTCTATTGACTTACCTCATAACCTACCAACTTGGGTATGGTTAGGGTTAACCCTAACCCTATCCCTAACCCTAACCTCCTCTATTGACATATCTCATGTCCTACCCACTTGGGTAGTGTTAGGGTTAACTCTAACCCTAACCTCCTCTATTGATACTCCTTATGTCAAACCCACTTGGGTAGGGTTAGGGTTAACCCTAAACCTATCCCTAACCCTAACCCTTACGTTATGACCTACCCACTTAGGTTGGGTTAACTCTAACACTAACCATAACCATAACCCTATAGCTAACCAACTAACCCTAACCATAACACAATAACCCTAACCCTATCCCTAACCCTTACTTCCTCTATTGACATACCACATGTCCTACCCACTTGGGAAGTGTAAGGGCTAACTGTAACCCTAACCCTAACCTCCTCTATTGATATACCTTATGTCAAACCCACTTGGGTAGAGTTAGGGTTAACCCTAACCCTATCCCCATTCCTAAACCTAAGCTCCTCAATTGATATACCTTATGTCAAACCCACTTGGATAGGGTTAGGGTTAACCCTAAACCTATACCTAACCCTAACCCTTAAGTCATGACCTTCACACTTGGGTAGGGTTAACTCTAACCCTAACACTAACCATAACCTTAAAGCTAACCCACTAACCCTAACCATAACCCACTTACCCTAACCCTTACCCAAACCCACTAACCCTAACCCTCCTCTATTGACTTATCTCATAACCTACCAACTTAGGTTTAGTGTTAACCCTAACCCTAACCTAACCTAAAGTTAACGCACTAACCCTAACCATAACCCACTAACCCTAACCCTAAGCCACTAACCCTAACTCTAACCCTAACCCTCCTCTATTGACTTAACTTATGAATTACCCACTTGGGTAGGGTTTCGGTTAACTCTAACCCTATCACTATTCCTAAACCTAAACTCCTATATTGATATACCTTATGTCAAACCCACTTGGGTAGGGTTAGGGTTAACCCGAAACCTAACCCTAACCCTAACCCTTAAGTCATAACGTACCCACTTGGGTAGGGTTAACTCTAAAACTAACCCTAACCCTAACCATAACCCTAAAGCTAACCCACTAACCCTAACCATAACCCACTAACCCTAACCCTAACCCACTAACCCTAACCCTCCTCTATTGACTTACCTCATAACCTACCAACTTGGGTATGGTTAGGGTTAACCCTAACTCAAACCCTAACCCTAACCCTTACTTCCTCTATTGACATATCTCATGTCCTATCCACTTGGGTAGGTTTCGGGTTAACTCTAACCCTAACCCTAACCTCCTCTATTGATATACCTTATGTCAAACCCACTTGGATAGGGTTAGGGTTAACACTAACCCAATCCCTATATCTAAACCTAAGCTCCTCTATTGATATACCTTATGTCAAACCCACTTGGGTAGGGTTAGGGTTAAACCTAAACCTATCCCTAACCCTAACCCTTAAGTTATGACCTACCCACTTGGGTAGGGTTAACTCTAACCCTAACACTAACCATAACCTTAAAGCTAACCCACTAACCCTAACCCTAACCCACTAACCCTAACCCTAATCCAAACCCACTAACCCTAACCCTCCTCTATTGACTTACCTCATAACCTACCAACTTAGGTTTAGGGTTAACCCTAGCCCTAACCCTAACCCTAAAGTTAACCCACTAACCCTAACCTTAACCCACTAACCCTAACCCTAAGCCACTAACCCTAACTCTAACTTGGGTAGTGTTAGGGTTCACTCTAACTCTAACCTTCTCTATTGATATAACTTACCCTGACCCTAACCCTATTGACTTAAATCATGACTTACCCACTTGGGTAGGGTTTGGGTTAACTCTAACCCTATCCCTATTCCTAAACCTAAGCTCCTCTATTGATATACCTCATGTCAAACCCACTTGGGTAGGGTTAGGGTTAACCCGAAACCTATCCCTAACCCTAACCCTTAAGTCATGACGTACCCACTTGGGTAGGGTTAACTCTAAAACTAACCCTAACCATAACCCTAAAGCTAACCCACTAACCCTAACCATAACCCACTAACCCACTAACCCTAACCCTCCTCTATTGACTTACCTCATAACCTACCAACTTGGGTATGGTTAGGGTTGACCCTAACTCTAACCCTAACCCTAACCCTTACTTCCTCTATTGACATATCTCATGTCCTATCCACTTGGGTAGGTTTAGGGTTAACTCTAACCCTAACCCTAACCTCCTCTATTGATATACCTTATGTCAAACCCACTTGGATAGGGTTAGAGTTAACACTAACCCAATCCCTATATCTAAACCTAAGCTCCTCTATTGATATACCTTATGTCAAACCCACGTGGGTAGTGTTAGGGTTAAACCTAAACTTATCCCTAACCCTAACCCTAACACTTAAGTTATGACCTACCCACTTGGGTAGGGTTAACTCTAACACTAACCCTAACCATAACTCTAAAGCTAACCCACTAACCCTGAGCATAACCCACTAACCCGAATCATAACCCACTAACCCTAACCCTCCTCTATTGACTTACCTCATAACCTACCAACTTTTGTATGGTTAGGGTTAACCCTAACTATAACACTAACCCTAACCCTTACCTCCTCTATTGACATATCTTATGTCCTATCCACTTGGGTAGGGTTAAGGTTAACACTTGGGTACGGCTAGTGCTAACCCTAACCCTAACCCTAACCATAACTCTAAGCTAACCCACTAACCCTAACCATAGGGTAGGGTTAGGGTTAACACTAAACCTATCCCTAACCCTAACCCTTAAGTCATAACCTACCCACTCGGGTAGGGTTAACTCTAACCCTAACCCTAACCATAAACCTAAAGCTAACACACTACCCTAAGCATAACCCACTATCCCTAACCCTAACCCTAACCCACTAACCCTAACCCTCCTCTACTGACTTACCTCATAACCTACCAACTTTTGCATGGTTAGGGTTAAACCTAACTCTAACCCTAACCCTTACCTCCTCTACTGACATATCTTATGTCCTATCCACTTGGGTAGTGTTTGGGTTAACTCTAACCCTAACCCTAACCATAACTCTAAAGCTAACCCACTAACCCTAACCATAACCCACTAACCCTAAACGTAACCCCCTAACCCTAACCCATACATTCCTCTATTGACTTACCTCATAACCTACCAACTTGGGTATGGTTAGGGTTAACCCTAACCCTATCCCTAACCTCCTCTATTGACATATCTCATGTCCTACCCACTTGGGTAGTGTTAGGGTTAACTCTAACCCTAACCTCCTCTATTGATACTCCTTATGTCAAACCCACTTGGGTAGGGTTAGGGTTAACCCTAAACCTATCCCTAACCCTTACGTTATGACCTACCCACTTAGGTTGGGTTAACTCTAACACTAACCATAACCATAACCCTATAGCTAACCAACTAACCCTAACCATAACACAATAACCCTAACCCTATCCCTAACCCTTACTTCCTCTATTGACATACCACATGTCCTACCCACTTAGGAAGTGTAAGGGCTAACTGTAACCCTAACCCTAACCTCCTCTATTGATATACCTTATGTCAAACCCACTTGGGTAGAGTTAGGGTTAACCCTAACCCTATCCCCATTCCTAAACCTAAGCTCCTCAATTGATATACCTTATGTCAAACCCACTTGGATAGGGTTAGGGTTAACCCTAAACCTATACCTAACCCTAACCCTTAAGTCATGACCTTCACACTTGGGTAGGGTTAACTCTAACCCTAACACTAACCATAACCTTAAAGCTAACCCACTAACCCTAACCATAACCCACTTACCCTAACCCTTACCCAAACCCACTAACCCTAACCCTCCTCTATTGACTTATCTCATAACCTACCAACTTAGGTTTAGTGTTAACCCTAACCCTAACCCTAAAGTTAACGCACTAACCCTAACCATAACCCACTAACCCTAACCCTAAGCCACTAACCCTAACTCTAACCCTAACCCTCCTCTATTGACTTAACTTATGAATTACCCACTTGGGTAGGGTTTGGTTAACTCTAACCCTATCACTATTCCTAAACCTAAGCTCCTATATTGATATACGTTATGTCAAACCCACTTGGGTAGGGTTAGGGTTAACCCGAAACCTAACCCTAACCCTAACCCTTAAGTCATAACGTACCCACTTGGGTAGGGTTAACTCTAAAACTAACCCTAACCCTAACCATAACCCTAAAGCTAACCCACTAACCCTAACCATAACCCACTAACCCTAACCCTAACCCACTAACCCTAACCCTCCTCTATTGACTTACCTCATAACCTACCAACTTGGGTATGGTTAGGGTTAACCCTAACTCAAACCCTAACCCTAACCCTTACTTCCTCTATTGACATATCTCATGTCCTATCCACTTGGGTAGGTTTCGGGTTAACTCTAACCCTAACCCTAACCTCCTCTATTGATATACCTTATGTCAAACCCACTTGGATAGGGTTAGGGTTAACACTAACCCAATCCCTATATCTAAACCTAAGCTCCTCTATTGATATACCTTATGTCAAACCCACTTGGGTAGGGTTAGGGTTAAACCTAAACCTATCCCTAACCCTAACCCTTAAGTTATGACCTACCCACTTGGGTAGGGTTAACCTAACCCTAACACTAACCATAACCTTAAAGCTAACCCACTAACCCTAACCCTAACCCACTAACCCTAACCCTAATCCAAACCCACTAACCCTAACCCTCCTCTATTGACTTACCTCATAACCTACCAACTTAGGTTTAGGGTTAACCCTAGCCCTAACCCTAACCCTAAAGTTAACCCACTAACCCTAACCTTAACCCACTAACCCTAACCCTAAGCCACTAACCCTAACTCTAACTTGGGTAGTGTTAGGGTTCACTCTAACTCTAACCTTCTCTATTGATATAACTTACCCTGACCCTAACCCTATTGACTTAAATCATGACTTACCCACTTGGGTAGGGTTTGGGTTAACTCTAACCCTATCCCTATTCCTAAACCTAAGCTCCTCTATTGATATACCTCATGTCAAACCCACTTGGGTAGGGTTAGGGTTAACCCGAAACCTATCCCTAACCCTAACCCTTAAGTCATGACGTACCCACTTGGGTAGGGTTAACTCTAAAACTAACCCTAACCATAACCCTAAAGCTAACCCACTAACCCTAACCATAACCACTAACCTAACCTAACCCACTAACCCTAACCCTCCTCTATTGACTTACCTCATAACCTACCAACTTGGGTATGGTTAGGGTTGACCCTAACTCTAACCCTAACCCTAACCCTTACTTCCTCTATTGACATATCTCATGTCCTATCCACTTGGGTAGGTTTAGGGTTAACTCTAACCCTAACCCTAACCTCCTCTATTGATATACCTTATGTCAAACCCACTTGGATAGGGTTAGAGTTAACACTAACCCAATCCCTATATCTAAACCTAAGCTCCTCTATTGATATACCTTATGTCAAACCCACTTGGGTAGGGTTAGGGTTAAACCTAAACCTATCCCTAACCCTAACCCTTAAGTTATGACCTACCCACTTGGGTAGGGTTAACTCTAACACTAACACTAACCATAACTCTAAAGCTAACCCACTAACCCTAAGCATAACCCACTAACCCTAACTCATAACCCACTAACCCTAACCCTCCTCTATTGACTTACCTCATAACCTACCAACTTTGGTATGGTTAGGGTTAACCCTAACTCTAACACTAACCTAACCCTTACCTCCTCTATTGACATATCTTATGTCCTATCCACTTGGGTAGGGTTAGGGTTAACTCTTAACGCTATGCTAACCCTAACCCTAACCTCTATTGATATACCCTATGTCAAACCCACTTGGGTAGGGTTAGGGTTAACCCTAAACCTATCCCTAACCCTAACCCTTAAGTCATGACCTACCCACTTGGGTAGGGTTAACTCTAACCCTAACCCTAACCATAACCCTAAAGCTAACCCACTAACCCTGAGCATAATACACTAACCCTAAGCATAACCCACTAACCCTAACCCTCCTCTATCGACTTACCTCATAACCTACCAACTTTTGTATGGTTTGAGTTAACCCTAACTGTAACACTAACCCTAACCCATACCTCCTCTATTGACATATCATATGTCCTATCCACTTGGGTAGGGTTAGGGTTAACCCTAACCTATCCCTAACCCTAACCCTTACGTTATGACCTACCCACTTAGGTTGGGTTAACTCTAACACTAACCATAACCATAACCCTAAAGCTAACCCACTAACCCTAACCATAACCCACTAACCCTAACCCTTACACAAACCCACTAACCCTAACCCTCCTCTATTGACTTATCTCGACCTACCAACTTAGGTTTAGTGTTAACCTAACCTAACCTAACCTAAAGTTAACGCACTAACCCTAACCATAACCCACTAACCTAACCTAAGCCACTAACCCTAACTCTAACCCTAACCCTCCTCTATTGACTTAATTTATGAATTACCCACTTGGGTAGGGTTTGGGTTAACTCTAACCCTATCAATATTCCTAAACCTAAGCTCCTATATTGATATACCTTATGTCAAACCCACTTGGGTAGGGTTAGGTTTAACCCGAAACCTAACCCTAACCCTAAAGTCATGACGTACCCACTTGGGTAGGGTTAACTCTAAAACTAACCCTAACCCTAACCATAACCCTAAAGCTAACCCACTAACCCTAACCATAACCCACTAACCCTAACCCTAACCCACTAACCCTAAACCTCCTCTATTGACTTACCTCATAACCTACCAACTTGGGTATGGTTAGGGTTAACCCTAACTCAAACCCTAACCCTTACTTCCTCTATTGACATATCTCATGTCCTATCCACTTGGGTAGGTTTAGGGTTAACTCTAACCCTAACCCTAACCTCCTCTATTGATATACCTTATGTCAAACCCACTTGGATAGGGTTAGGGTTAACACTAACCCAATCCCTATATCTAAACCTAAGCTCCTCTATTGATATACCTTATGTCAAACCCACTTGGGTAGGGTTAGGGTTAAACCTAAACCTATCCCTAACCCTAACCCTTAAGTTATGACCTACCCACTGGGTAGGGTTAACTCTAACCCTAACACTAACCATAACCTTAAAGCTAACCCACTAACCCTAACCCTAACCCACTAACCCTAACCCTAATCCAAACCCACTAACCCTAACCCTCCTCTATTGACTTACCTCATAACCTACCAACTTAGGTTTAGGGTTAACCCTAGCCCTAACCCTAACCCTAAAGTTAACCCACTAACCCTAACCTTCACCCACTAACCCTAACCCTAAGCCAATAACCCTAACTCTAACTTGGGTAGTGTTAGGGTTCACTCTTACTCTAACCTTCTCTATTGATATAACTTACCCTGACCCTAACTCTATTGACTTAAATCATGACTTACCCACTTGGGTAGGGTTTGGGTTAACTCTAACCCTATCCCTATTCCTAAACCTAACCCTAACCTCTTCTATTGATATTCCTTATGTCAAACCCACTTGGGTAGGGTTAGGGTTAACCCTAAACCTATCCCTAACCCTAACCCTTACGTTATGACCTACCCACTTAGGTTGGGTTAACTCTAACACTAACCATAACCATAACCCTATAGCTAACCAACTAAGCCTAACCATAACACAATACCCTAACCCTAACCCTATCCCTAACACTTACTTCCTCTATTGACATACCACATGTCCTACCAACTTGGGAAGTGTAAGGGCTAACTCTAACCCTAACCTCCTCTATTGATAAACCTTATGTCAAACCCACTTGGGTAGAGTTAGGTTAACCCTAACCCTATCCCCATTCCTAAACCTAAGCTCCTCAATTGATATACCTTATGTCAAACCCACTTGGATAGGGTTAGGGTTAACCCTAAACCTATCCCTAACCCTAACCCTTAAGTCATGACCTACACACTTGGTTAGGGTTAACTCTAACCCTAACACTAACCATAACCTTAAAGCTAACCCACTAACCCTAACCATAACCCACTTACCCTAACCCTTACACAAACCCACTAACCCTAACCCTCCTCTATTGACTTATCTCATAACCTACCAACTTAGGTTTAGTGTTAACCCTAACCCTAACCCTAACCCTAAAGTTAACGCACTAACCCTAACCATAACCCACTAACCCTAACCCTAAGCCACTAACCCTAACTCTAACCCTAACCCTCCTCTATTGACTTAACTTATGAATTAACCACTTGGGTAGGGTTTTGGTTAACTCTAACCCTATCACTATTCCTAAACCTAAGCTCCTATATTGATATACCTTATGTCAAACCCACTTGGGTAGGGTTAGGGTTAACTCGAAACCTAACCCTAACCCTAACCCTTAAGTCATAACGTACCCACTTGGGTAGGGTTAACTCTAAAACTAACCCTAACCCTAACCATAACCCTAAAGCTAACCCACTAACCCTAACCATAACCCACTAACCCTAACCCTAACCCACTAACCCTAACCCTCCTCTATTGACTTACCTCATAACCTACCAACTTGGGTATGGTTAGGGTTAACCCTAACTCAAACCCTAACCCTAACCCTTACTTCCTCTATTGACATATCTCATGTCCTATCCACTTGGGTAGGTTTCGGGTTAACTCTAACCCTAACCCTAACCTCCTCTATTGATATACCTTATGTCAAACCCACTTGGATAGGGTTAGGGTTAACACTAACCCAATCCCTATATCTAAACCTAAGCTCCTCTATTGATATACCTTATGTCAAACCCACTTGGGTAGGGTTAGGGTTAAACCTAAACCTATCCCTAACCCTAACCCTTAAGTTATGACCTACCCACTTGGGTAGGGTTAACTCTAACCCTAACACTAACCATAACCTTAAAGCTAACCCACTAACCCTAACCCTAACCCACTAACCCTAACCCTAATCCAAACCCACTAACCCTAACCCTCCTCTATTGACTTACCTCATAACCTACCAACTTAGGTTTAGGGTTAACCCTAGCCCTAACCCTAACCCTAAAGTTAACCCACTAACCCTAACCTTAACCCACTAACCCTAACCCTAAGCCACTAACCCTAACTCTAACTTGGGTAGTGTTAGGGTTCACTCTAACTCTAACCTTCTCTATTGATATAACTTACCCTGACCCTAACCCTATTGACTTAAATCATGACTTACCCACTTGGGTAGGGTTTGGGTTAACTCTAACCCTATCCCTATTCCTAAACCTAAGCTCCTCTATTGATATACCTCATGTCAAACCCACTTGGGTAGGGTTAGGGTTAACCCGAAACCTATCCCTAACCCTAACCCTTAAGTCATGACGTACCCACTTGGGTAGGGTTAACTCTAAAACTAACCCTAACCATAACCCTAAAGCTAACCCACTAACCCTAACCATAACCCACTAACCCACTAACCCTAACCCTCCTCTATTGACTTACCTCATAACCTACCAACTTGGGTATGGTTAGGGTTGACCCTAACTCTAACCCTAACCCTAACCCTTACTTCCTCTATTGACATATCTCATGTCCTATCCACTTGGGTAGGTTTAGGGTTAACTCTAACCCTAACCCTAACCTCCTCTATTGATATACCTTATGTCAAACCCACTTGGATAGGGTTAGAGTTAACACTAACCCAATCCCTATATCTAAACCTAAGCTCCTCTATTGATATACCTTATGTCAAACCCACTTGGGTAGTGTTAGGGTTAAACCTAAACCTATCCCTAACCCTAACCCTAACACTTAAGTTATGACCTACCCACTTGGGTAGGGTTAACTCTAACACTAACCCTAACCATAACTCTAAAGCTAACCCACTAACCCTGAGCATAACCCACTAACCCGAATCATAACCCACTAACCCTAACCCTCCTCTATTGACTTACCTCATAACCTACCAACTTTTGTATGGTTAGGGTTAACCCTAACTATAACACTAACCCTAACCCTTACCTCCTCTATTGACATATCTTATGTCCTATCCACTTGGGTAGGGTTAAGGTTAACACTTGGGTACGGCTAGTGCTAACCCTAACCCTAACCCTAACCATAACTCTAAGCTAACCCACTAACCCTAACCATAGGGTAGGGTTAGGGTTAACACTAAACCTATCCCTAACCCTAACCCTTAAGTCATAACCTACCCACTCGGGTAGGGTTAACTCTAACCCTAACCCTAACCATAAACCTAAAGCTAACACACTACCCTAAGCATAACCCACTATCCCTAACCCTAACCCTAACCCACTAACCCTAACCCTCCTCTACTGACTTACCTCATAACCTACCAACTTTTGCATGGTTAGGGTTAAACCTAACTCTAACCCTAACCCTTACCTCCTCTACTGACATATCTTATGTCCTATCCACTTGGGTAGTGTTTGGGTTAACTCTAACCCTAACCCTAACCATAACTCTAAAGCTAACCCACTAACCCTAACCATAACCCACTAACCCTAAACGTAACCCCTAACCCTAACCCATACATTCCTCTATTGACTTACCTCATAACCTACCAACTTGGGTATGGTTAGGGTTAACCCTAACCCTATCCCTAACCCTAACCTCCTCTATTGACATATCTCATGTCCTACCCACTTGGGTAGTGTTAGGGTTAACTCTAACCCTAACCTCCTCTATTGATACTCCTTATGTCAAACCCACTTGGGTAGGGTTAGGGTTAACCCTAAACCTATCCCTAACCCTAACCCTTACGTTATGACCTACCCACTTAGGTTGGGTTAACTCTAACACTAACCATAACCATAACCCTATAGCTAACCAACTAACCCTAACCATAACACAATAACCCTAACCCTATCCCTAACCCTTACTTCCTCTATTGACATACCACATGTCCTACCCACTTGGGAAGTGTAAGGGCTAACTGTAACCCTAACCCTAACCTCCTCTATTGATATACCTTATGTCAAACCCACTTGGGTAGAGTTAGGGTTAACCCTAACCCTATCCCCATTCCTAAACCTAAGCTCCTCAATTGATATACCTTATGTCAAACCCACTTGGATAGGGTTAGGGTTAACCCTAAACCTATACCTAACCCTAACCCTTAAGTCATGACCTTCACACTTGGGTAGGGTTAACTCTAACCCTAACACTAACCATAACCTTAAAGCTAACCCACTAACCCTAACCATAACCCACTTACCCTAACCCTTACCCAAACCCACTAACCCTAACCCTCCTCTATTGACTTATCTCATAACCTACCAACTTAGGTTTAGTGTTAACCCTAACCCTAACCCTAAAGTTAACGCACTAACCCTAACCATAACCCACTAACCCTAACCCTAAGCCACTAACCTAACTCTAACCCTAACCCTCCTCTATTGACTTAACTTATGAATTACCCACTTGGGTAGGGTTTGGTTAACTCTAACCCAATCACTATTCCTAAACCTAAGCTCCTATATTGATATACGTTATGTCAAACCCACTTGGGTAGGGTTAGGGTTAACCCAAACCTAACCCTAACCCTAACCCTTAAGTCATAACGTACCCACTTGGGTAGGGTTAACTCTAAAACTAACCCTAACCCTAACCATAACCCTAAAGCTAACCCACTAACCCTAACCATAACCCACTAACCCTAACCCTAACCCACTAACCCTAACCCTCCTCTATTGACTTACCTCATAACCTACCAACTTGGGTATGGTTAGGGTTAACCCTAACTCAAACCCTAACCCTAACCCTTACTTCCTCTATTGACATATCTCATGTCCTATCCACTTGGGTAGTGTTAGGGCTAACTCTAACCCTAACCCTAACCTCCTCTATTGATATACCTTATGTCAAACCCACTTGGATAGAGTTAGGGTTAACACTAACCCAATCCCTATATCTAAACCTAAGCTCCTCTATTGATATACCTTATGTCAAACCCACTTGGATAGGGTTAGGTTTAACCCTAAACCTATCCCTAACCCTTAAGTCATGACCTACACACTTGGGTAGGGTTAACTCTAACCCTAACACTAACCATAACCTTAAAGCTAACCCACTAACCCTAACCATAACCCACTTACCCTAACCCTTACCCAAACCCACTAACCCTAACCCTCCTCTATTGACTTACCTCATAACCTACCAACTTAGGTTTAGTGTTAACCCTAACCCTAACCCTAAAGCTAACCCACTAACCCTAACCATAACCCACTTACCCTAACCCTTACCCAAAGCCACTAACCCTAACCCTAACCCTTCTCTATTGACTTAACTCATGAATTACCCACTTGGGTAGGGTTTGGGTTAACTCTAACCATATCTCTATTCCTAAACCTAAGCTCCTATATTGATATACCTTATGTCAAACCCACTTGGGTAGGGTTAGGGTTAACCTGAAACCTAACCCTAACCCTAACCCTTAAGTCATGACGTACCCACTTGGGTAGGGTTAACTCTAAAACTAACAATAACCCTAACCATAACCCTAAAGCTAACCCACTAACCCTAACCATAACCCAATAAACCTAACCCTAACCCACTAACCCTAACCCTCCTCTATTGACTTACCTCATAACCTACCAACTTGGGAATGGTTAGGGTTAACCCTAACTCAAATCATAACCCTAACCCTTACTTCCTCTATTGACATATCTCATGTCCTATCCACTTGGGTAGGTTTAGGGTTAACTCTAACCATAACCTCCTCTATTGATATACCTTATGTCAAACCCACTTGGGTAGGGTTAGGGTTAACCCGAAACCTATCCCTAACCCTAACCCTTAAGTCATGACGTACCCACTTGGGTAGGGTTAACTCTAAAACTAACCCTAACCATAACCCTAAAGCTAACCCACTAACCCTAACCATAACCCACTGACCCACTAACCCTAACCCTCCTCTATTGACTTACCTCATAACCTACCAACTTGGGTATGGTTAGGGTAGACCCTAACTCTAACCCTAACCCTAACCCTTACTTCCTCTATTGACATATCTCATGTCCTATCCACTTGGGTAGGTTTAGGGTTAACTCTAACCCTAACCCTAACCTCCTCTATTGATATACCTTATGTCAAACCCACTTGGATAGGGTTAGGGTTAACACTAACCCAATCCCTATATCTAAACCTAAGCTCCTCTATTGATATACCTTATGTCAAACCCACGTGGGTAGTGTTAGGGTTAAACCTAAACTTATCCCTAACCCTAACCCTAACACTTAAGTTATGACCTACCCACTTGGGTAGGGTTAACTCTAACACTAACCCTAACCATAACTCTAAAGCTAACCCACTAACCCTGAGCATAACCCACTAACCCGAATCATAACCCACTAACCCTAACCCTCCTCTATTGACTTACCTCATAACCTACCAACTTTTGTATGGTTAGGGTTAACCCTAACTATAACACTAACCCTAACCCTTACCTCCTCTATTGACATATCTTATGTCCTATCCACTTGGGTAGGGTTAAGGTTAACACTTGGGTACGGCTAGTGCTAACCCTAACCCTAACCCTAACCATAACTCTAAGCTAACCCACTAACCCTAACCATAGGGTAGGGTTAGGGTTAACACTAAACCTATCCCTAACCCTAACCCTTAAGTCATAACCTACCCACTCGGGTAGGGTTAACTCTAACCCTAACCCTAACCATAAACCTAAAGCTAACACACTACCCTAAGCATAACCCACTATCCCTAACCCTAACCCTAACCCACTAACCCTAACCCTCCTCTACTGACTTACCTCATAACCTACCAACTTTTGCATGGTTAGGGTTAAACCTAACTCTAACCCTAACCCTTACCTCCTCTACTGACATATCTTATGTCCTATCCACTTGGGTAGTGTTTGGGTTAACTCTAACCCTAACCCTAACCATAACTCTAAAGCTAACCCACTAACCCTAACCATAACCCACTAACCCTAAACGTAACCCCTAACCCTAACCCATACATTCCTCTATTGACTTACCTCATAACCTACCAACTTGGGTATGGTTAGGGTTAACCCTAACCCTATCCCTAACCCTAACCTCCTCTATTGACATATCTCATGTCCTACCCACTTGGGTAGTGTTAGGGTTAACTCTAACCCTAACCTCCTCTATTGATACTCCTTATGTCAAACCCACTTGGGTAGGGTTAGGGTTAACCCTAAACCTATCCCTAACCCTAACCCTTACGTTATGACCTACCCACTTAGGTTGGGTTAACTCTAACACTAACCATAACCATAACCCTATAGCTAACCAACTAACCCTAACCATAACACAATAACCCTAACCCTATCCCTAACCCTTACTTCCTCTATTGACATACCACATGTCCTACCCACTTGGGAAGTGTAAGGGCTAACTGTAACCCTAACCCTAACCTCCTCTATTGATATACCTTATGTCAAACCCACTTGGGTAGAGTTAGGGTTAACCCTAACCCTATCCCCATTCCTAAACCTAAGCTCCTCAATTGATATACCTTATGTCAAACCCACTTGGATAGGGTTAGGGTTAACCCTAAACCTATACCTAACCCTAACCCTTAAGTCATGACCTTCACACTTGGGTAGGGTTAACTCTAACCCTAACACTAACCATAACCTTAAAGCTAACCCACTAACCCTAACCATAACCCACTTACCCTAACCCTTACCCAAACCCACTAACCCTAACCCTCCTCTATTGACTTATCTCATAACCTACCAACTTAGGTTTAGTGTTAACCCTAACCCTAACCCTAAAGTTAACGCACTAACCCTAACCATAACCCACTAACCCTAACCCTAAGCCACTAACCTAACTCTAACCCTAACCCTCCTCTATTGACTTAACTTATGAATTACCCACTTGGGTAGGGTTTGAGTTAACTCTAACCCTATCACTATTCCTAAACCTAAGCTCCTATATTGATATACGTTATGTCAAACCCACTTGGGTAGGGTTAGGGTTAACCCGAAACCTAACCTAACCCTAACCCTTAAGTCATAACGTACCCACTTGGGTAGGGTTAACTCTAAAACTAACCCTAACCCTAACCATAACCCTAAAGCTAACCCACTAACCCTAACCATAACCCACTAACCCTAACCCTAACCCACTAACCCTAACCCTCCTCTATTGACTTACCTCATAACCTACCAACTTGGGTATGGTTAGGGTTAACCCTAACTCAAACCCTAACCCTAACCCTTACTTCCTCTATTGACATATCTCATGTCCTATCCACTTGGGTAGGTTTCGGGTTAACTCTAACCCTAACCCTAACCTCCTCTATTGATATACCTTATGTCAAACCCACTTGGATAGGGTTAGGGTTAACACTAACCCAATCCCTATATCTAAACCTAAGCTCCTCTATTGATATACCTTATGTCAAACCCACTTGGGTAGGGTTAGGGTTAAACCTAAACCTATCCCTAACCCTAACCCTTAAGTTATGACCTACCCACTTGGGTAGGGTTAACTCTAACCCTAACACTAACCATAACCTTAAAGCTAACCCACTAACCCTAACCCTAACCCACTAACCCTAACCCTAATCCAAACCCACTAACCCTAACCCTCCTCTATTGACTTACCTCATAACCTACCAACTTAGGTTTAGGGTTAACCCTAGCCCTAACCCTAACCCTAAAGTTAACCCACTAACCCTAACCTTAACCCACTAACCCTAACCCTAAGCCACTAACCCTAACTCTAACTTGGGTAGTGTTAGGGTTCACTCTAACTCTAACCTTCTCTATTGATATAACTTACCCTGACCCTAACCCTATTGACTTAAATCATGACTTACCCACTTGGGTAGGGTTTGGGTTAACTCTAACCCTATCCCTATTCCTAAACCTAAGCTCCTCTATTGATATACCTCATGTCAAACCCACTTGGGTAGGGTTAGGGTTAACCCGAAACCTATCCCTAACCCTAACCCTTAAGTCATGACGTACCCACTTGGGTAGGGTTAACTCTAAAACTAACCCTAACCATAACCCTAAAGCTAACCCACTAACCCTAACCATAACCCACTAACCCACTAACCCTAACCCTCCTCTATTGACTTACCTCATAACCTACCAACTTGGGTATGGTTAGGGTTGACCCTAACTCTAACCCTAACCCTAACCCTTACTTCCTCTATTGACATATCTCATGTCCTATCCACTTGGGTAGGTTTAGGGTTAACTCTAACCCTAACCCTAACCTCCTCTATTGATATACCTTATGTCAAACCCACTTGGATAGGGTTAGAGTTAACACTAACCCAATCCCTATATCTAAACCTAAGCTCCTCTATTGATATACCTTATGTCAAACCCACTTGGGTAGTGTTAGGGTTAAACCTAAACTTATCCCTAACCCTAACCCTTAAGTTATGACCTACCCACTTGGGTAGGGTTAACTCTAACACTAACACTAACCATAACTCTAAAGCTAACCCACTAACCCTGAGCATAACCCACTAACCCGAATCATAACCCACTAACCCTAACCCTCCTCTATTGACTTACCTCATAACCTACCAACTTTAGGTTTAGGGTTAACCCTAGCATCCTAACCCGAACCTCTAAAGTCTAACCCACTAACTCCTAACGCATAACCCACTAACCCTAACCATAACCCACTTACCCTAAGCCTTACCCAAACCCACTAACCCTAACCCTCCTCTATTGACTTATCTCATAACCTACCAACTTAGGTTTAGTGTTAACCCTAACCCTAACCCTAACCCTAAAGTTAACGCACTAACCCTAACCATAACCCACTAACCCTAACCCTAAGCCACTAACCCTAACCCTAACCCTCCTCTATTGACTTAACTCATGAATTACCCACTTGGGTAGGGTTTGGGTTAAATCTAACCCTATCACTATTCCTAAACCTAAGCTCCTATATTGATATACCTTATGTCAAACCCACTTGGATAGGGTTAGTTTTAACCCGAAACCTAACCCTAACCCTAACCCTTAAGTCATAACGTACCCACTTGGGTAGGGTTAACTCTAAAACTAACCCTAACCCTAACCATAACTCTAAAGCTAACCCACTAACCCTAACCATAACCCACTAACCCTAACCCTAACCCACTAACCCTAACCCTCCTCTATTGACTTACCTCATAACCTACCAACTTGGGTATGGTTAGGGTTAACCCTAACCCTATCCCTAACCCTAACCTCCTCTATTGACATATCTCATGTCCTACCCACTTGGGTAGTGTTAGGGTTAACTCTAACCCTAACCCTAACCTCCTCTATTGATATACCTTATGTCAAACCCACTTGGATAGGGTTAGGGTTAACACTAACCCAATCCCTATATCTAAACCTAAGCTCCTCTATTGATATACCTTATGTCAAACCCACTTGGGTAGGGTTAGGGTTAAACCTAAACCTATCCCTAACCCTAACCCTAACCCTTAAGTTATGACCTACCCACTTGGGTAGGGTTAACTCTAACCCTAACACTAACCATAACCTTAAAGCTAAACCACTAACCCTAACCCACTAACCCTAACCCTAATCCAAACCCACTAACCCTCCTCTATTGACTTATCTCATAACCTACCAATTTAGGTTTATGGTTAACCCTAGCCCTAACCCGAACCCTAAAGTTAACCCACTAACCCTAACCATAACCCACTAACCCTAACCCTAAGCCACTAACCCTAACTCTAACTTGGGTAGTGTTAGGGTTCACTCTAACTCTAACCTTCTCTATTGATATAACTTACCCTGACCCTAACCCTATTGACTTAAATCATGACTTACCCACTTGGGTAGGGTTTGGGTTAACTCTAACCCTATCCCTATTCCTAAACCTAAGCTCCTCTATTGATATACTTTATGTCAAACCCACTTGGGTAGGGTTAGGGTTAACCCGAAACCTATCTCTAACCCTAACCCTTAAGTCATAACGTACCCACTTGGGTAGGGTTAACTCTAAAACTAACCCTAACCCTAACCATAACCCTAAAGCTAACCCACTAACCCTAACCATAACCCACTAACCCTAACCCTAACCCACTAACCCTAACCCTCCTCTATTGACTTACCTCATAACCTACCAACTTGGGTATGGTTAGGGTTAACCCTAACTCAAACCCTAACCCTAACCCTTACTTCCTCTATTGACATATCTCATGTCCTATCCACTTGGGTAGGTTTCGGGTTAACTCTAACCCTAACCCTAACCTCCTCTATTGATATACCTTATGTCAAACCCACTTGGATAGGGTTAGGGTTAACACTAACCCAATCCCTATATCTAAACCTAAGCTCCTCTATTGATATACCTTATGTCAAACCCACTTGGGTAGGGTTAGGGTTAAACCTAAACCTATCCCTAACCCTAACCCTTAAGTTATGACCTACCCACTTGGGTAGGGTTAACTCTAACCCTAACACTAACCATAACCTTAAAGCTAACCCACTAACCCTAACCCTAACCCACTAACCCTAACCCTAATCCAAACCCACTAACCCTAACCCTCCTCTATTGACTTACCTCATAACCTACCAACTTAGGTTTAGGGTTAACCCTAGCCCTAACCCTAACCCTAAAGTTAACCCACTAACCCTAACCTTAACCCACTAACCCTAACCCTAAGCCACTAACCCTAACTCTAACTTGGGTAGTGTTAGGGTTCACTCTAACTCTAACCTTCTCTATTGATATAACTTACCCTGACCCTAACCCTATTGACTTAAATCATGACTTACCCACTTGGGTAGGGTTTGGGTTAACTCTAACCCTATCCCTATTCCTAAACCTAAGCTCCTCTATTGATATACCTCATGTCAAACCCACTTGGGTAGGGTTAGGGTTAACCCGAAACCTATCCCTAACCCTAACCCTTAAGTCATGACGTACCCACTTGGGTAGGGTTAACTCTAAAACTAACCCTAACCATAACCCTAAAGCTAACCCACTAACCCTAACCATAACCCACTAACCCACTAACCCTAACCCTCCTCTATTGACTTACCTCATAACCTACCAACTTGGGTATGGTTAGGGTTGACCCTAACTCTAACCCTAACCCTAACCCTTACTTCCTCTATTGACATATCTCATGTCCTATCCACTTGGGTAGGTTTAGGGTTAACTCTAACCCTAACCCTAACCTCCTCTATTGATATACCTTATGTCAAACCCACTTGGATAGGGTTAGAGTTAACACTAACCCAATCCCTATATCTAAACCTAAGCTCCTCTATTGATATACCTTATGTCAAACCCACTTGGGTAGTGTTAGGGTTAAACCTAAACTTATCCCTAACCCTAACCCTAACACTTAAGTTATGACCTACCCACTTGGGTAGGGTTAACTCTAACACTAACCCTAACCATAACTCTAAAGCTAA
The DNA here is from genome assembly GCA_033119425.1 of Bufotes viridis. Taxonomy (NCBI): domain Eukaryota; kingdom Metazoa; phylum Chordata; class Amphibia; order Anura; family Bufonidae; genus Bufotes; species Bufotes viridis. Next base: position 105,727,963 of record CM065596.1, read on the forward strand.
CCCACTAACCCTGAGCATAACCCACTAACCCGAATCATAACCCACTAACCCTAACCCTCCTCTATTGACTTACCTCATAACCTACCAACTTTTGTATGGTTAGGGTTAACCCTAACTATAACACTAACCCTAACCCTTACCTCCTCTATTGACATATCTTATGTCCTATCCACTTGGGTAGGGTTAAGGTTAACACTTGGGTACGGCTAGTGCTAACCCTAACCCTAACCCTAACCATAACTCTAAGCTAACCCACTAACCCTAACCATAGGGTAGGGTTAGGGTTAACACTAAACCTATCCCTAACCCTAACCCTTAAGTCATAACCTACCCACTCGGGTAGGGTTAACTCTAACCTAACCCTAACCATAAACCTAAAGCTAACACACTACCCTAAGCATAACCCACTATCCCTAACCCTAACCCTAACCCACTAACCCTAACCCTCCTCTACTGACTTACCTCATAACCTACCAACTTTTGCATGGTTAGGGTTAAACCTAACTCTAACCCTAACCCTTACCTCCTCTACTGACATATCTTATGTCCTATCCACTTGGGTAGTGTTTGGGTTAACTCTAACCCTAACCCTAACCATAACTCTAAAGCTAACCCACTAACCCTAACCATAACCCACTAACCCTAAACGTAACCCCTAACCCTAACCCATACATTCCTCTATTGACTTACCTCATAACCTACCAACTTGGGTATGGTTAGGGTTAACCCTAACCCTATCCCTAACCCTAACCTCCTCTATTGACATATCTCATGTCCTACCCACTTGGGTAGTGTTAGGGTTAACTCTAACCCTAACCTCCTCTATTGATACTCCTTATGTCAAACCCACTTGGGTAGGGTTAGGGTTAACCCTAAACCTATCCCTAACCCTAACCCTTACGTTATGACCTACCCACTTAGGTTGGGTTAACTCTAACACTAACCATAACCATAACCCTATAGCTAACCAACTAACCCTAACCATAACACAATAACCCTAACCCTATCCCTAACCCTTACTTCCTCTATTGACATACCACATGTCCTACCCACTTGGGAAGTGTAAGGGCTAACTGTAACCCTAACCCTAACCTCCTCTATTGATATACCTTATGTCAAACCCACTTGGGTAGAGTTAGGGTTAACCCTAACCCTATCCCCATTCCTAAACCTAAGCTCCTCAATTGATATACCTTATGTCAAACCCACTTGGATAGGGTTAGGGTTAACCCTAAACCTATACCTAACCCTAACCCTTAAGTCATGACCTTCACACTTGGGTAGGGTTAACTCTAACCCTAACACTAACCATAACCTTAAAGCTAACCCACTAACCCTAACCATAACCCACTTACCCTAACCCTAACTCAAACCCACTAACCCTTACCCTCCTCTATTGACTTACCTCATAACCTACCAATTTAGGTTTAGGGTTAACCCTAGCCCTAACCCTAACCCTAAAGTTAACCCACTAACCCTAACCATAACCCACTAACCCTAACCCTAAGCCACTAACCCTAACTCTAACTTGGGTAGTGTTAGGGTTCACTCTAACTCTAACCTCCTCTTGTGATATACCTTACCCTAACCCTATTGACTTAACTCATGACTTACCCACTTCGGTAGGGTTTGGGTTAACTCTAACCCAATCCCTATTCCTAAACCTAAGCTCCTCTATTAATATACCTTATGTCAAACCCACTTGGGTTGGGTTAGTGTTAACCCGAAACCTATCCCTAACCCTAACCCTTAAGTCATGACGTACCCACTTGGGTAGGGTTAATTCTAAAACTAACCCTAACCATAACCCTAAAGCTAACCCACTAACCATAACCCACTAACCCACTAACCCTAACCCTCCTCTATTGACTTACCTCATAACCTACCAACTTGGGTATGGTTAGGGTTGACCCTAACTCTAACCCTAACCCTTACTTCCTCTATTGACATATCTCATGTCCTATCCACTTGGGTAGGTTTAGGGTTAACTCTAACCCTAACCCTAACCTCCTCTATTGATATACCTTATGTCAAACCCACTTGGATAGGGTTAGGGTTAACACTAACCCAATCCCTATATCTAAACCTAAGCTCCTATATTGATATACCTTATGTCAAACCCACTTGGGTAGGGTTAGGGTTAAACCTAAACCTATCCCTAACCCTAACCCTTAAGTTATGACCTACCCACTTGGGTAGGGTTAACTCTAACCCTAACCCTAACCATAACTCTAAAGCTAACCCACTAACCCTGAGCATAACCCACTAACACTAACCCTCCTCTATTGACTTACCTCATAACCTACTAACATTTGTATGGTTAGGGTTAACCCTAATTGTAACACTAACCCTAACTCTTACCTCCTCTATTGACATATCTTATGTCCTATCCACTTGGGTAGGGTTAGGGTTAACACTTGTGTACGGTTAGTGCTAACCCTAACCCTAACCCTAACCCTAACCATAACTCTAAGCTAACCGACTAACCCTAACCATAGGGTAGGGTTAGGGTTAACACTAAACCTATCCCTAACCCTAACCCTTAAGTCATGACCTACCCACTCGGGTAGGGTTAACTCTAACCCTAACACTAACCATAAACCTAAAGCTAACCCACTAACCCTAAGCATAACCCACTATCCCTAACCCTAACCCTCCTCTACTGACTTACCTCATAACCTGCCAACTTTTGCATGGTTAGGGTTAACCCTAACTCTAACCCTAACCCTAACCCTAACCTCCTCTATTGACATATCTTATGTCCTATCCACTTGGGTAGTGTTTGGGTTAACTCTAATCCTAACCCTAACCATAACTCTAAAGCTAACCCACTAACCCTAACCATAACCCACTAACCCTAAACGGAACCCCCTAACCCTAACCCTTACATTCCTCTATTGACTTACCTCATAACCTACCAACTTGGGTATGGTTAGGGTTAACCCTAACCCTATCCCTAACCCTAACCTCCTCTATTGAGATATCTCATGTCCTACCCACTGGGTTAGTGTTAGGGTTAACTCTAACCCTAACCCTAACCTCCTCTATTGATATTCCTTATGTCAAACCCACTTGGGTAGGGTTAGGGTTAACCCTCAACTTTTCCCTAACCCTAACCCTTACGTTATGACCTACCCACTTAGGTTGGGTTAACTCTAACACTAACCATAACCATAACCCTATAGCTAACCATCTAACCCTAACCATAACACAATAACCCTAACCCTAACCCTATCCCTAACCCTTACTTCCTCTATTGACATACCACATGTCCTACCCACTTGGAAAGTGTAAAGGCTAACTCTAACCCTAACCCTAACCTCCTCTATTGATATACCTTATGTCAAACCAACTTGGGTAGAGTTAGGGTTAACCCTAACCCTATCCCCATCCCTAAACCTAAGCTCCTCAATTGATATACCTTATGTCAAACCCACTTGGATAGGGTTAGGGTTAACACTAACCCAATCCCTATATCTAAACCTAAGCTCCTCTATTGATATACCTTATGTCAAACCCACTTGGGTCGGGTTAGGGTTAAACCTAAACCTATCCCTAACCCTAACCCTTAAGTTATGACCTACCCACTTGGGTAGGGTTAACTCTAACCCTAACACTAACCATAACCTTAAAGCTAACCCTAACCCTAACCCTAACCCACTAACCCTAACCCTCCTCTATTGACTTACCTCATAACCTACCAACTTAGGTTTAGGGTTAACCCTAGCCCTAACCCTAACCCTAAAGTTAACCCACTAACCCTAACCATAACCCACTAACCCTAACCCTAAGCCACTAACCCTAACTCTAACTTGGGTAGTGTTAGGGTTCACTCTAACTCTAACCTCCTCTATTGATATACCTTACCCTAACCCTAACCCTATTGACTTAACTCATGACTTACCCACTTGGGTAGGGTTTGGGTTAACTCTAACCCTATCCCTATTCCTAAACCTAAGCTCCTCTATTGATATACCTTATGTCAAACCCACTTGGGTAGGGATTGGGTTAACCCGAAACCTATCCCTAACCCTAACCCTTAAGTCATGACGTACCCACTTGGGTAGGGTTAACTCTAAAACTAACCCTAACCCTAACCATAACCCTAAAGCTAACCCACTAACCCTAACCATAACCCACTAACCCACTAACCCTAACCCTCCTCTATTGACTTACCTCATAACCTACCAACTTGGGTATGGTTAGGGTTAACCCTAACTCTAACCCTAACCCTAACCCTTACTTCCTCTATTGACATATCTCATGTCCTATCCACTTGGGTAGGTTTAGGGTTAACTCTAACCCTAACCCTAACCTCCTCTATTGATATACCTTATGTCAAACCCACTTGGATAGGGTTAGGGTTAACACTAACCCAATCCCTATATCTAAACCTAAGCTCCTCTATTGATATACCTTATGTCAAACCCACTTGGGTAGGGTTAGGGTTAAACCTAAACCTATCCCTAACCCTAACCCTAACCCTTAAGTTATGACCTACCCACTTGGGTAGGGTTAACTCTAACCCTAACCATAACTCTAAAGCTAACCCACTAACCCTGAGCATAACCCACTAACACTAACCCTCCTCTATTGACTTACCTCATAACCTACTAACATTTGTATGGTTTGGGTTAACCCTAATTGTAACAGTAACCCTAACCCTAACATCCTCTATTGACATATCTTATGTCCTATCCACTTGGGTAGGGTTAGGGTTAACACTTGGGTACGGTAAGTGCTAACCCTAACCCTAACCCAAACCATAACTCTAAGCTAACCCACTAACCCTAACCATAGGGTAGGTTTAGGGTTAACACTAAACCTATCCCTAACCCTAACCCTTAAGTCATGACCTACCCACTTGGGTAGGGTTAACTCTAACCCTAACACTAACCATAAACCTAAAGCTAACCCACTAACCCTAAGCATAACCCACTATCCCTAACCTTAACCCTCCTCTACTGACTTACCTCTTAACCTACCAACTTTTGCGTGGTTAGGGTTAACCCTAATTGTAACAGTAACCCTAACCCTAACATCCTCTATTGACATATCTTATGTCCTATCCACTTGGGTAGGGTTAGGGTTAACACTTGGGTATGGTAAGTGCTAACCCTAACCCTAACCCTAACCATAACTCTAAGCTAACCCACTAACCCTAACCATAGGGTACGGTTAGGGTTACACTAAACCTATCCCTAACCCTAACCCTTAATTCATGACCTACCCACTCGGGTAGGGTTAACTCTAACCCTAACCATAAACCTAAAGCTAACCCACTAACCCTAAGCATAACCCACTATCCCTAACCCTAACCCTAACCCACTAACCCTAACCCTCCTCTACTGACTTACCTTATAACCTACCAACTTTTGCTTGGTTAGGGTTAACCCTAACTCTAACCCTAACCCTTACCTCCTCTATTGACATATCTTATGTCCTATCCACTTGGGTAGTGTTTGGGTTAACTCTAACCCTAACCCTAACCATAACTCTAAAGCTAACCCACTAACCCTAACCATAACCCACTAACCCTAAACGTAACCCCCTAACCCTAACCCTTACATTCCTCTATTGACTTACCTCATAACCTACCAACTTGGGTATGGTTAGGGTTAACCCTAACCCTATCCCTAACCCTAACCTCCTCTATTGACATATCTCATGTCCTACCCACTTGGGTAGTGTTAGGGTTAACTCTAACCCTAACCCTAACCTCCTCTATTGATATTCCTTATGTCAAACCCACTTGGGTAGGGTTAGGGTTAACCCTAAACCTATCCCTAACCCTTACGTTATGACCTACCCACTTAGGTTGGGTTAACTCTAACACTAACCATAACCATAACCCTATAGCTAACCAACTAACCCTAACCATAAAAAAATAACCCTAACCCTAACCCTATCCCTAACCCTTACTTCCTCTATTGACATACCACATGTCCTACCCACTTGGGAAGTGTAAGGGCTAACTCTAACCCTAACCCTAACCTCCTCTATTGATATACCTTATGTCAAACCCACTTGGGTAGAGTTAGGGTTAACCCTAACCCTATCCCCATTCCTAAACCTAAGCTCCTCAATTGATATACCTTATGTCAAACCCACTTGGATAGGGTTAGGGTTAACACTAACCCAATCCCTATATCTAAACCTAAGCTCCTCTATTGATATACCTTATGTCAAACCCACTTGGGTAGGGTTAGGGTTAAACCTAAACCTATCCCTAACCCTAACCCTTAAGTTATGACCTACCCACTTGGGTAGGGTTAACTCTAACCCTAACACTAACCATGACCTTAAAGCTAACCCACTAACCCTAACCCTAACCCACTAACCCTAACCCAAACCCACTAACCCTAACCCTCCTCTATTGACTTACCTCATAACCTACCAACTTAGGTTTAGGGTTAACCCTAGCCCTAACCCTAACCCTAAAGTTAACCCACTAACCCTAACCATAACCCACTAACCCTAACCCTAAGCCACTAACCCTAACTCTAACTTGGGTAGTGTTAGGGTTCACTCTAACTCTAACCTTCTCTATTGATATAACTTACCCTGACCCTAACCCTATTGACTTAAATCATGACTTACCCACTTGGGTAGGGTTTGGGTTAACTCTAACCCTATCCCTATTCCTAAACCTAAGCTCCTCTATTGATATACCTCATGTCAAACCCACTTGGGTAGGGTTAGGGTTAACCCGAAACCTATCCCTAACCCTAACCCTTAAGTCATGACGTACCCACTTGGGTAGGGTTAACTCTAAAACTAACCTAACCTAACCATAACCCTAAAGCTAACCCACTAACCCTAACCATAACCCACTAACCCACTAACCCTAACCCTCCTCTATTGACTTACCTCATAACCTACCAACTTGGGTATGGTTAGGGTTGACCCTAACTCTAACCCTAACCCTAACCCTTACTTCCTCTATTGACATATCTCATGTCCTATCCACTTGGGTAGGTTTAGGGTTAACTCTAACCCTAACCCTAACCTCCTCTATTGATATACCTTATGTCAAACCCACTTGGATAGGGTTAGGGTTAACACTAACCCAATCCCTATATCTAAACCTAAGCTCCTCTATTGATATACCTTATGTCAAACCCACTTGGGTAGGGTTAGGGTTAAACCTAAACCTATCCTAACCCTAACCCTAACACTTAAGTTATGACCTACCCACTTGGGTAGGGTTAACTCTAACACTAACCCTAACCATAACTCTAAAGCTAACCCACTAACCCTGAGCATAACCCACTAACCCGAATCATAACCCACTAACCCTAACCCTCCTCTATTGACTTACCTCATAACCTACCAACTTTTGTATGGTTAGGGTTAACCCTAACTATAACACTAACCCTAACCCTTACCTCCTCTATTGACATATCTTATGTCCTATCCACTTGGGTAGGGTTAAGGTTAACACTTGGGTACGGCTAGTGCTAACCCTAACCCTAACCCTAACCATAACTCTAAGCTAACCCACTAACCCTAACCATAGGGTAGGGTTAGGGTTAACACTAAACCTATCCCTAACCCTAACCCTTAAGTCATAACCTACCCACTCGGGTAGGGTTAACTCTAACCCTAACCTAACCATAAACCTAAAGCTAACACACTACCCTAAGCATAACCCACTATCCCTAACCCTAACCCTAACCCACTAACCCTAACCCTCCTCTACTGACTTACCTCATAACCTACCAACTTTTGCATGGTTAGGGTTAAACCTAACTCTAACCCTAACCCTTACCTCCTCTACTGACATATCTTATGTCCTATCCACTTGGGTAGTGTTTGGGTTAACTCTAACCCTAACCCTAACCATAACTCTAAAGCTAACCCACTAACCCTAACCATAACCCACTAACCCTAAACGTAACCCCTAACCCTAACCCATACATTCCTCTATTGACTTACCTCATAACCTACCAACTTGGGTATGGTTAGGGTTAACCCTAACCCTATCCCTAACCCTAACCTCCTCTATTGACATATCTCATGTCCTACCCACTTGGGTAGTGTTAGGGTTAACTCTAACCCTAACCTCCTCTATTGATACTCCTTATGTCAAACCCACTTGGGTAGGGTTAGGGTTAACCCTAAACCTATCCCTAACCCTAACCCTTACGTTATGACCTACCCACTTAGGTTGGGTTAACTCTAACACTAACCATAACCATAACCCTATAGCTAACCAACTAACCCTAACCATAACACAATAACCCTAACCCTATCCCTAACCCTTACTTCCTCTATTGACATACCACATGTCCTACCCACTTGGGAAGTGTAAGGGCTAACTGTAACCCTAACCCTAACCTCCTCTATTGATATACCTTATGTCAAACCCACTTGGGTAGAGTTAGGGTTAACCCTAACCCTATCCCCATTCCTAAACCTAAGCTCCTCAATTGATATACCTTATGTCAAACCCACTTGGATAGGGTTAGGGTTAACCCTAAACCTATACCTAACCCTAACCCTTAAGTCATGACCTTCACACTTGGGTAGGGTTAACTCTAACCCTAACACTAACCATAACCTTAAAGCTAACCCACTAACCCTAACCATAACCCACTTACCTAACCCTTACCCAAACCCACTAACCCTAACCCTCCTCTATTGACTTATCTCATAACCTACCAACTTAGGTTTAGTGTTAACCCTAACCCTAACCTAACCTAAAGTTAACGCACTAACCCTAACCATAACCCACTAACCCTAACCCTAAGCCACTAACCTAACTCTAACCCTAACCCTCCTCTATTGACTTAACTTATGAATTACCCACTTGGGTAGGGTTTGAGTTAACTCTAACCCAATCACTATTCCTAAACCTAAGCTCCTATATTGATATACGTTATGTCAAACCCACTTGGGTAGGGTTAGGGTTAACCCGAAACCTAACCCTAACCCTAACCCTTAAGTCATAACGTACCCACTTGGGTAGGGTTAACTCTAAAACTAACCCTAACCCTAACCATAACCCTAAAGCTAACCCACTAACCCTAACCATAACCCACTAACCCACCTAACCCTAACCTAACTCCTCTATTGACTTACCTCATAACCTACCAACTTGGGTATGGTTAGGGTTAACCCTAACTCAACCCTAACCCTAACCCTAACTTCCTCTATTGACATAACTCATGTCCTATCCACTTGGTAGGTTCAGTTAACTCTAACCCTAACCCTAACCTCCTCTATTGACTATACCTTATGTCAAACCCACTTGGATAGGGTTAGGGTTAACCCTAACTCAATCACTATACCCTAAACCTAAGCTCCTCTATTGATATACCTTATGTCAAACCCACTTGGGTAGGGTTAGGGTTAAACTAAACCTATCCTAACCCTAACCCTAAGTTATGACTACCACTAACCCTAACCCAAACCATAACCCTAAAGCTAACCCACTAACCCTAACCATAACCCACTAACCCTAACCCTCCTCTATTGACTTACCTCATAACCTACCAACTTGGGTATGGTTAGGGTTAACCCTAACTCTAACCCTAACCCTAACCTTTACTTCATCTATTGACATATCTCATGTCCTATCCACTTGGGTAGGTTTCGGGTTAACTCTAACCCTAACCCTAACCTTCTCTATTGATACACCTTATGTCAAACCCACTTGGATAGGGTTAGGGTTAACACTAACCCAATCCCTATATCTAATCCTAAGCTCCTCTATTGATATACCTTATGTCAAACCCACTTGGGTAGGGTTAGGGTTAAACCGAAACCTATCCCTAACCCTAACCCTTAAGTTATGACCTACCCACTTATGTAGGGTTAACTCTAACCCTAACACTAACCATAACCTTAAAGCTAACCCACTAACCCTAACCCTAACCCACTAACCCTAACTCAAACCCACTAACACTTACCCTCCTCTATTGACTTACCTCATAAACTACCAACTTAGGTTTAGGGTTAACCCTAGCCCTAACCCTAACCCTAAAGTTAACCCACTAACCCTAACCATAACCCACTAACCCTAACCCTAAGCCACTAACCCTAACTCTTACTTGGGTAGTGTTAGGGTTCACTCTAACTCTAACCTTCTCTATTGATATAACTTACCTGACCCTAACCCTATTGACTTAAATCATGACTTACCCACTTGGGTAGGGTTTGGGTTAACTCTAACCCTATCCCTATTCCTAAACCTAAGCTCCTCTATTGATATACCTTATGTCAAACCCACTTGGGTAGGGTTAGGGTTAACCCGAAACCTATCCCTAACCCTAACCCTTAAGTCATGACGTACCCACTTGGGTAGGGTTAACTCTAAAACTAACCCTAACCATAACCCTAAAGCTAACCCACTAACCCTAACCATAACCCACTAACCCACTAACCCTAACCCTCCTCTATTGACTTACCTCATAACCTACCAACTTGGGTATGGTTAGGGTTGACCCTAACTCTAACCCTAACCCTAACCCTTACTTCCTCTATTGACATATCTCATGTCCTATCCACTTGGGTAGGTTTAGGGTTAACTCTAACCCTAACCCTAACCTCCTCTATTGATATACCTTATGTCAAACCCACTTGGATAGGGTTAGAGTTAACACTAACCCAATCCCTATATCTAAACCTAAGCTCCTCTATTGATATACCTTATGTCAAACCCACTTGGGTAGTGTTAGGGTTAAACCTAAACCTATCCCTAACCCTAACCCTAACCTTAAGTTATGACCTACCCACTTGGGTAGGGTTAACTCTAACACTAACCCTAACCATAACTCTAAAGCTAACCCACTAACCCTGAGCATAACCCACTAACCCGAATCATAACCCACTAACCCTAACCCTCCTCTATTGACTTACCTCATAACCTACCAACTTTTGTATGGTTAGGGTTAACCCTAACTATAACACTAACCCTAACCCTTACCTCCTCTATTGACATATCTTATGTCCTATCCACTTGGGTAGGGTTAAGGTTAACACTTGGGTACGGCTAGTGCTAACCCTAACCCTAACCCTAACCATAACTCTAATGCTAACGGTTAGGTTAACCCTAACTATAACACTAAGCCTAAGCCTTACCTCCTCTATTGACATATCTTATGTCCTATCCACTGGGTAGGGTTAAGGTTAACACTTAGCTACGGCTAGTGCTAACTCTAACCCTAACCTAACCATAACTCTAAGCTAACCCACTAACCTAACCATAGGTAGGGTTAGGTTAACACTAAACCTATCCCTAACCCTAACCCTTAAGTCATAACCTACCCACTCGGGTAGGGTTAACTCTAACCCTAACCCTAACCATAAACCTAAAGCTAACACACTACCCTAAGCATAACCCACTATCCCTAACCCTAACCCTAACCCACTAACCCTAACCCTCCTCTACTGACTTACCTCATAACCTACCAACTTTTGCATGGTTAGGGTTAAACCTAACTCTAACCCTAACCCTTACCTCCTCTACTGACATATCTTATGTCCTATCCACTTGGGTAGTGTTTGGGTTAACTCTAACCCTAACCCTAACCATAACTCTAAAGCTAACCCACTAACCCTAACCATAACCCACTAACCTAAACGTAACCCCTAACCCTAACCCATACATTCCTCTATTGACTTACCTCATAACCTACCAACTTGGGTATGGTTAGGGTTAACCCTAACCCTATCCTAACCCTAACCTCCTCTATTGACATATCTCATGTCCTACCCACTTGGGTAGTGTTAGGGTTAACTCTAACCCTAACCTCCTCTATTGATACTCCTTATGTCAAACCCACTTGGGTAGGGTTAGGGTTAACCCTAAACCTATCCTAACCCTAACCCTTACGTTATGACCTACCCACTTAGGTTGGGTTAACTCTAACACTAACCATAACCATAACCCTATAGCTAACCAACTAACCCTAACCATAACACAATAACCCTAACCCTATCCCTAACCCTTACTTCCTCTATTGACATACCACATGTCCTACCCACTTGGGAAGTGTAAGGGCTAACTGTAACCCTAACCCTAACCTCCTCTATTGATATACCTTATGTCAAACCCACTTGGGTAGAGTTAGGGTTAACCCTAACCCTATCCCCATTCCTAAACCTAAGCTCCTCAATTGATATACCTTATGTCAAACCCACTTGGATAGGGTTAGGGTTAACCCTAAACCTATACCTAACCCTAACCCTTAAGTCATGACCTTCACACTTGGGTAGGGTTAACTCTAACCCTAACACTAACCATAACCTTAAAGCTAACCCACTAACCCTAACCATAACCCACTTACCTAACCCTTACCCAAACCCACTAACCCTAACCCTCCTCTATTGACTTATCTCATAACCTACCAACTTAGGTTTAGTGTTAACCCTAACCCTAACCCTAAAGTTAACGCACTAACCCTAACCATAACCCACTAACCCTAACCTAAGCCACTAACCCTAACTCTAACCCTAACCCTCCTCTATTGACTTAACTTATGAATTACCCACTTGGGTAGGGTTTCGGTTAACTCTAACCCTATCACTATTCCTAAACCTAAGCTCCTATATTGATATACGTTATGTCAAACCCACTTGGGTAGGGTTAGGGTTAACCCGAAACCTAACCTAACCTAACCCTTAAGTCATAACGTACCCACTTGGGTAGGGTTAACTCTAAAACTAACCCTAACCCTAACCATAACCCTAAAGCTAACCCACTAACCCTAACCATAACCCACTAACCCTAACCTAACCCACTAACCCTAACCCTCCTCTATTGACTTACCTCATAACCTACCAACTTGGGTATGGTTAGGGTTAACCCTAACTCAAACCCTAACCCTAACCCTTACTTCCTCTATTGACATATCTCATGTCCTATCCACTTGGGTAGGTTTCGGGTTAACTCTAACCCTAACCCTAACCTCCTCTATTGATATACCTTATGTCAAACCCACTTGGATAGGGTTAGGGTTAACACTAACCCAATCCTATATCTAAACCTAAGCTCCTCTATTGATATACCTTATGTCAAACCCACTTGGGTAGGGTTAGGGTTAAACCTAAACCTATCCCTAACCCTAACCCTTAAGTTATGACCTACCCACTTGGGTAGGACTCTAACCCTAACACTAACCATAACCTTAAAGCTAACCCACTAACCCTAACCTAACCCACTAACCCTAACCTAATCCAAACCCACTAACCCTAACCCTCCTCTATTGACTTACCTCATAACCTACCAACTTAGGTTTAGGGTTAACCCTAGCCCTAACCCTAACCTAAAGTTAACCCACTAACCCTAACCTTAACCCACTAACCCTAACCCTAAGCCACTAACCCTAACTCTAACTTGGGTAGTGTTAGGGTTCACTCTAACTCTAACCTTCTCTATTGATATAACTTACCCTGACCCTAACCCTATTGACTTAAATCATGACTTACCCACTTGGGTAGGGTTTGGGTTAACTCTAACCCTATCCCTATTCCTAAACCTAAGCTCCTCTATTGATATACCTCATGTCAAACCCACTTGGGTAGGGTTAGGGTTAACCCGAAACCTATCCCTAACCCTAACCCTTAAGTCATGACGTACCCACTTGGGTAGGGTTAACTCTAAAACTAACCCTAACCATAACCCTAAAGCTAACCCACTAACCCTAACCATAACCCACTAACCCACTAACCCTAACCCTCCTCTATTGACTTACCTCATAACCTACCAACTTGGGTATGGTTAGGGTTGACCCTAACTCTAACCTAACCCTAACCCTTACTTCCTCTATTGACATATCTCATGTCCTATCCACTTGGGTAGGTTTAGGGTTAACTCTAACCCTAACCCTAACCTCCTCTATTGATATACCTTATGTCAAACCCACTTGGATAGGGTTAGAGTTAACACTAACCCAATCCCTATATCTAAACCTAAGCTCCTCTATTGATATACCTTATGTCAAACCCACGTGGGTAGTGTTAGGGTTAAACCTAAACTTATCCCTAACCCTAACCCTAACACTTAAGTTATGACCTACCCACTTGGGTAGGGTTAACTCTAACACTAACCCTAACCATAACTCTAAAGCTAACCCACTAACCCTGAGCATAACCCACTAACCCGAATCATAACCCACTAACCCTAACCCTCCTCTATTGACTTACCTCATAACCTACCAACTTTTGTATGGTTAGGGTTAACCCTAACTATAACACTAACCCTAACCCTTACCTCCTCTATTGACATATCTTATGTCCTATCCACTTGGGTAGGGTTAAGGTTAACACTTGGGTACGGCTAGTGCTAACCTAACCCTAACCCTAACCATAACTCTAAGCTAACCCACTAACCCTAACCATAGGGTAGGGTTAGGGTTAACACTAAACCTATCCCTAACCCTAACCCTTAAGTCATAACCTACCCACTCGGGTAGGGTTAACTCTAACCCTAACCCTAACCATAAACCTAAAGCTAACACACTACCCTAAGCATAACCCACTATCCCTAACCCTAACCCTAACCCACTAACCCTAACCCTCCTCTACTGACTTACCTCATAACCTACCAACTTTTGCATGGTTAGGGTTAAACCTAACTCTAACCCTAACCCTTACCTCCTCTACTGACATATCTTATGTCCTATCCACTTGGGTAGTGTTTGGGTTAACTCTAACCCTAACCCTAACCATAACTCTAAAGCTAACCCACTAACCCTAACCATAACCCACTAACCCTAAACGTAACCCCTAACCCTAACCCATACATTCCTCTATTGACTTACCTCATAACCTACCAACTTGGGTATGGTTAGGGTTAACCCTAACCCTATCCCTAACCCTAACCTCCTCTATTGACATATCTCATGTCCTACCCACTTGGGTAGTGTTAGGGTTAACTCTAACCCTAACCTCCTCTATTGATACTCCTTATGTCAAACCCACTTGGGTAGGGTTAGGGTTAACCCTAAACCTATCCTAACCCTAACCCTTACGTTATGACCTACCCACTTAGGTTGGGTTAACTCTAACACTAACCATAACCATAACCCTATAGCTAACCAACTAACCCTAACCATAACACAATAACCCTAACCCTATCCCTAACCCTTACTTCCTCTATTGACATACCACATGTCCTACCCACTTGGGAAGTGTAAGGGCTAACTGTAACCCTAACCCTAACCTCCTCTATTGATATACCTTATGTCAAACCCACTTGGGTAGAGTTAGGGTTAACCCTAACCCTATCCCCATTCCTAAACCTAAGCTCCTCAATTGATATACCTTATGTCAAACCCACTTGGATAGGGTTAGGGTTAACCCTAAACCTATACCTAACCCTAACCCTTAAGTCATGACCTTCACACTTGGGTAGGGTTAACTCTAACCCTAACACTAACCATAACCTTAAAGCTAACCCACTAACCCTAACCATAACCCACTTACCTAACCCTTACCCAAACCCACTAACCCTAACCCTCCTCTATTGACTTATCTCATAACCTACCAACTTAGGTTTAGTGTTAACCCTAACCCTAACCCTAAAGTTAACGCACTAACCCTAACCATAACCCACTAACCCTAACCCTAAGCCACTAACCTAACTCTAACCCTAACCCTCCTCTATTGACTTAACTTATGAATTACCCACTTGGGTAGGGTTTGGTTAACTCTAACCCTATCACTATTCCTAAACCTAAGCTCCTATATTGATATACGTTATGTCAAACCCACTTGGGTAGGGTTAGGGTTAACCCGAAACCTAACCCTAACCCTAACCCTTAAGTCATAACGTACCCACTTGGGTAGGGTTAACTCTAAAACTAACCCTAACCCTAACCATAACCCTAAAGCTAACCCACTAACCCTAACCATAACCCACTAACCCTAACCTAACCCACTAACCCTAACCCTCCTCTATTGACTTACCTCATAACCTACCAACTTGGGTATGGTTAGGGTTAACCCTAACTCAAACCCTAACCCTAACCCTTACTTCCTCTATTGACATATCTCATGTCCTATCCACTTGGGTAGGTTTCGGGTTAACTCTAACCCTAACCCTAACCTCCTCTATTGATATACCTTATGTCAAACCCACTTGGATAGGGTTAGGGTTAACACTAACCCAATCCCTATATCTAAACCTAAGCTCCTCTATTGATATACCTTATGTCAAACCCACTTGGGTAGGGTTAGGGTTAAACCTAAACCTATCCCTAACCCTAACCCTTAAGTTATGACCTACCCACTTGGTAGGGTTAACCCTAACCCTAACGCTAACCATAACCTTAAAGCTAACCCACTAACCCTAACCCTAACCCACTAACCCTAACCTAATCCAAACCCACTAACCCTAACCCTCCTCTATTGACTTACCTCATAACCTACCAACTTAGGTTTAGGGTTAACCCTAGCCCTAACCTAACCTAAAGTTAACCCACTAACCCTAACCTTAACCCACTAACCCTAACCTAAGCCACTAACCCTAACTCTAACTTGGGTAGTGTTAGGGTTCACTCTAACTCTAACCTTCTCTATTGATATAACTTACCTGACCTAACCCTATTGACTTAAATCATGACTTACCCACTTGGGTAGGGTTTGGGTTAACTCTAACCCTATCCCTATTCCTAAACCTAAGCTCCTCTATTGATATACCTCATGTCAAACCCACTTGGGTAGGGTTAGGGTTAACCCAAACCTATCC
>CM065596.1:105745158-105859375 GCA_033119425.1 Bufotes viridis
CTATAGTTTTAGTGTCACTTTGGTTTATTCTCATATTTTTGTTATATGCCAGGAGAGACTCTCTTTTCTCATTTTTAGCTCTATTATATGCCATTTTCAGGTTTTTTTTTTGGATACCCTCTGGCTCGAAACCTCTGGTACAATTCTTCTGCAGTACAATTTCTTAGGGCCCTAAGATATTGGCCAACTGGTATCCCATTTTTCAATGGGACTAGGTGCCAGCTGGACCACTGTAAAAAAACGTTTCTACATGTCGGTTTTCAGAAAATATCACACAAGATACTTCCATTGTTCCCCTTTTTAATCTTAACATCAAGAAAGCAGATTTCCTGTGGGTGTATCTCATAGGTGAAGTGCATCCCTATAGTATTCTGATTAAGCTCATTAACAACTTGAAAAAAGTTGCCTGGTCGTCTTCCCAAAATAACAAAATATCATCAATAAACCTGCCCCAAAATAAAATGTGACGCGTATAATGAGAATAAGCTTAAGTGAATACAATTTAGTCCTCCCACCACCCAAGAAATAAATTAGCCTAAGTGGACGCAGGACTTCCCCATCACGGTTGCTTTGGTCTAGTAATAATATTTACCTTTAAATAAATAAAAAGTTGAGTATTTCAACACTGAGAGTAAAAAGTCATTATGCAACCAGAAGGAGATACTCTTTGTTTCCAAAAAATGCCTTGCCGCTTTCAGTCCCAGCTCGTGCTTAATATTAATGTAGAGTGAGTCTATGCACAGGCTAGAAAGGAGAGTATTCAGTATTACATGGGTTAACAAGTAATTGCCGGAGACTATAGGTCTGTCAGATAATTAAAAAATTTTTTCATGCACTTTTGGGAGTGCATAAAACGTAGCTATGGTGGGATTCTTATTATATAGGAATTCAAATTCCTCTTAAAAATTAGATATTGGTCCCTGGCTTTTACCAGAATTTGATGTAATTCTGCAAAATATGTTTTCGTGGGATTATAGAACAGTGATGAACAGTGACCTTTTAGAGACCGAGTGCCCAAACTGCAACCCAAAACCCACTTATTTATTTAGTGCCAACACGGCAATTTAACCTGAACACCAATATAGTATATCTTCCATGTTTTTTCATCATTTATCTATAATAGCCTACCTACCTTCAATGTACTGCCTGTGCCATTCATAGTGTGCCCTGCGGTGATGAATGGCAGGAAAAGACTTTCACCAGGGTGCGGGTGCCCACAGAGAGTCACTGGTATAGATTATGTTGTCACATTAGAAAGTTGTCTTTCGACCATTTCTATATAATCAACCTGATACTGCCAGACCAAACCCCCCCCCCCCTTATCACTTAGTTTAATAACAATCATGTCATTCATTTTGAGTTCTTACAGAGCTTTACTCTCCTCGTCTGTCCGATTTATTTCTGTTTTTTTTGGTATCCCCCGGATGCCAACTCGTCAAAGGTCTCTATGTTTTTATATTGGGAGAAGGCTGGGTCCATCTGGATCTAGTGAGTGCAGGTTCAACATCAGGAGTGAGGCCCTCACTTTCCATTTGTACGTTTTTTCAGGGTCTTCAGTGCTTGTTGTTCTTTTTCAGTTAGTTTACTAGTATCCAATGCTGCACTCATATGTTGTTTGTGTGCAAAAAGATTAATGTTCTTCATCCATGTTAATCTATCAAAGTGGGGTACACATGTAAAAGTAAGGCCCTTCTGTAGCAGTCGCATTTGTGCTTCTGATAGGGCAGTAGTTGACAAGTTAAATATTTGAGTCGATTGAGTGTTTAAGTCACTCAACAGGGACTTTTTGGGGGCTCTACCTGAAAATGTCACTGTTAAGTGATGCAAACAATCCCTTGACTGCAGTGTTCTTCCATAAATACCATGGAGGGATGCGTTTTCTATGGGATCATGCTGCGGTCATTCTAGAGATGATTGAAGAATTAATCTCTGACCTCCGCTTACAGCTGCCCCGTTACATCTCATAAAGCTCCCTCTATAAGAGGCTATGGCTGTCTACATGATACCTGGCTTTCGTCTATTCTTCAAGCAGCTCTCCAAGGGGGTATTAGTTATTGCCCCATGTGGAGGGACGCGTTACCATGGTGCACGGAGGTATCACTGATGATGAAAGTGACAGTAGATTGACGAATAGACCTGCCACTCAGGGGAGTAGGCGGTATGCACATAATAATGGAGAGGGTTACCATCGCACACGGGTGCGCTGCTGATGACAGAAGAGGCGCCAGTGAGAGCTGGTTGCCGTATAGATCTGCCACTCAAAGGTGGGGCGTACGCACATAGTAATGTAATGAACGGCAATCTTGATTGGTTTTATGCCTCATCAATCAGGTGAAACTAGTTTTATTGGCCATTAGGGGGTTTAAGTAGTTTATAAATAGGGTGATATCGGCGTCCACACGCTATAACCCCTTATCCCCTGACGAAGCCGCACCAGCAGAGAAACATGTCGGGAGGGGTGTGTGACTGTTTTTAGAACAGCTGTCTATATATGGGCATTTAGTAAATAGAGCTAGCAAGACCCAAATCCACGGTAGAGATATCGTAGGGACAGTTTATGTAGACAGGGAGAGCCGGTGTCTGGAGAATGTTACTACTGTAATCAGCCTAGCAAACGGGGGCGTAACTACCATAGCGGCAGACCATGCAACTGCTATGGGGCCCAGGGAAAGAGCGGGCCGAGTCCTAGTTGGGATTATCTCCTCTTCTACTGGTGGGAAATCTCGGTCAGGACTCCTCTAAAGAAACAACTTTTAGCAAATGAGGCAGTGGAGAAATGGCCAAAGGGTCACTGAAAAGGATTTAGGCGGAAACCCTTCTGTCCTGTGTGGGGTGCCTGGTTTCATCCTTGCTATGGGACGTGGGCCCTTACTTCTCTATGTACACCACTTCTAGCCGATACATTCATTCAATGTTAGAAAACATTGTATCCGGTGAATGCTGACGGAGAAGCAGCCGCTGAATCTCATAAATAGCCCCAAACTGCAGTAGTATTGCAGTGCTGCGACACATACAACACTATCCCTACTAGTAGTAGGTGCTAACGTTCTTGACACACCATGGATCCCCCCAGAGATATAGGGGAGTATCTAGGGTCCCAAATATTGGCCCCTAATATAAAAAGCCAGCTGGTACTTTTAATTATCAATCCTATGTTGTGTATGTCTTTGTGTTTGCAATAATACATAAATAAACTTGACCAGTGTGTATTTTCAATGATGCAGTAGCACAGCTCCTCACTATCAGTTCTCTAGCTCTAGGGAACCTCCAGCAGTTCTGAAGCTACAATGCCCATTCACCTCTATGGGCGTTCAGAATGTATGCATGCTGGGAGTTGTAGTTTCACAGCAGGTGGAGAGGCAGAGGCAGTTGACCACTGCTCTAGCTAGTAATAAAGGACACAGTTTCATTAGCTCTCCCCACAAGGGGAACACTTACAGTTTCAGACGCTCTGCTCTGGCTGTTTCACCTCAGATGCAGACAGGGACGTTCTGTCTTTATCTACTAGGACTGGATCCACTTTGACTTGCGCTGCTGGCACCGGAATGTATCATGTTTATGACACAAAATTGTAGTGGCCGGGTTTCGGGTGACCCCAATGCTATGCTGGATCCTCCGGACACCATTGAGGTGTCACCACATGTTGCTGCTCTTTAGAAGGGATGGTATGGCACCACACACCGCAATGGGAAATAAGTCCAGAGCTTTGCAGTAACCAGGGGACTTCTTTACTGGAGGAACTCAAGTGCAAAACAATACAGGCAGTACACCGAGCTGGCTTCTCCAGTCTCCTCCCAGGCAGAAGAAGGTTCTGTGCTGAGAAAAGGCCTGAGCATAGTCCAAAGTACCTTTGTTCCAAGGCACTACACATGTTTGTTGATGAAATAACTGTATCCTAACTGCGCTGTGTGGCAACGTCCTAATAGTAAAAACAGACCCAACAATTTAAACATGCATCCTGCTCATTCTGAGTGATTCAATTAATAAAGTAAAGGGGCGTGCTCAAAATAATAGCAGTCATTCATTCCATGGAATAACAGGTGTTACTTGTGGCCCCTGTTTAAGGTAGGAGGGTGGCAAATGTTGCACATGTTGGTTATAGTGCATTTCCTTCTGAAATACTTGGAAAAATTGTTCATTCCAGACATTGTTCTGATGAAGAACTTACTTTGATTAAAGAGTTAATTGGCGAGGGAAAACGCAGAGAAGTGCAACAGATTATAGGCTGCTCAGCTAAAATGACCTCTAATGCTTTGAAGTAGCAACCAAAACCAAATAGACATGGAAAGAAGCAGGGAACTACTGTTCGAATGGATGGAAAAATAGCAAGATGTCAAAGGGTTAGCCAAAGATCACCTCCAGAAAGATGAAAGAAGATCTGCAGTCCTGCTACAACTAGAAGATGATAAAGTGAAACCAAGTTACCAGCAAGTACTCCCTGCAAACTCCTGAAGAAGTTGAAATCTGCCAAGGAACACATTGACCTCACCAAAGAGAGATGGAGCAACATTTTGTGGACTGATGAAAGCAAACTTGTTGTTTTTAGGTCTATTGGCCGCAGACAGTATGCCAGATGCCCCCGAGCACTGAATTCAAGCCCCAGTACAGTGTGAAGACATCATGGTATGGGGACATGTCTGATATCATGGTGCTTGGCCTATTAATCACATACATAGAATCATGGATCGGTCTGAATATATCAGAATACTTGAGGCGATCATGTTACTCTATGCTGAAGAAGAAATGCTGATGAAATGGGTTTGTAAACACAACAACAAGCCCTAGAACATCTCTCAGGCATAACCACTATGGCAAGCAGAATAAACAAGGCGAGGACCAAGACGAATACTTTATTACAGAATCCAGAGATAAAGTCATGGCAGTAAACTGGATCAGCAGGTAAGGGACCAGTGGCAGGTATTACCACTGGAACAAGTGCACCATTTTGACTTGGGTCCAAACCCAGAGGGCAGAAATTCTGTGATCCCCATTCTTCAAAGAGCCCCTGATGGTGGGGGATGAACTGAGCCGAGGGCTCACTGGTCGCACCTCCAGGATGGTTCCGGTGCACTTGGCCACTTACCTGCAGAGACAGACATTGGTGCAAGCACCAGTGGTCCAGACAGACACGGGACGAACTGGAACCCAGGCACACAAACAGGACTCAGTTCAGACAGGACAACAGGGAACCAGAACACAAGCAGATGCCTGGACCTCATGCAGAACGACACATGGCGGTCACAGACAAAGCTGCATAGACAGGCATACATAGATTCGGACAAGCAGAGATCAAGACAAGACAAGCAGAGATCAAGACAAGATAAGCTTGATGCTTCACTAGTGGACCACACAGAATGGGCAGGTGGAATAACCCCAGGTCCGGAGCATAGCTCCTGCACCCAGCAAAGCTGGAGACAGACCCCCAAGGCCCAAAGCTCACAGGATCAAAGAGCAAGGTAACAAGGTCAGCTGACACCTAGCGGACACACGCAGTCAGAACATTAACCCTACAAGAACAAGAGACCCACAGAAGGAAACATCACAGGGAACGGTTCACACACAGGACACAGATAATGCACGGCCACAACTGTCACAGTGAACCACAACGTGACAGAAGAACGTCGTCCAATCGAGGGGCCAGAAGTTGTTATACAAAACTATTATTTTTTATTATTCTTCTACATTTATTACAGTTCCTATTTTTTGCTTTCTTATATTAATGATTGAGGAGTTGAATATTTTCTGTCTTATGATCGATGTCTCAGTGTCACAGCAGAAGCGCACACTGACTGATTGGTGTCCAGTGAAGGTTACCGGGCATCCATCTGACATGCCAGCTGTGAGGTAGTATGCGATGTTCTGCCCTAATATGCCAATATGTGCAGATACTGTGCCCTGAACAGTGGCATATATGTTTGCGCCATGTATAGTGCCAGGTAACTTTGGTCTCTAAACAAGATTTATAGATATATACTGGGGTGGCACTCAGACCTGGAAGAGGAAATTACTTTGAACAGTATGATTCCTATAGGGGGCAAATACCCCCCCCCCCCCCCAAAAAAAAAAAAAATAAAGGTCCTGGACGCTCACCAACAGGCCTGGTAAAACTATAATATGTCTATTAACTTCTCTAAAAGAAATGTGCCTTTCCAAGAGTGTGGCTCAAAAACCAAACATGAATTAAAGGGGTATTCCAATTTGGGACGTATATATCTCCAGAATGGGGCCCCCAGATTAACGGAGAGCACACCATGCTTGTGAGGTCACCTCTCCATTCACTTCTATGAGAGTTTCAAAAACAGCCAAACGAGCACACCCAGCTATTTTTGGAAGTCCCATAGCAGTAAACAGATGGACCTTTATTGCCTTTAGAAGTTATACTGAACCATAGTTACAATTTTACTATATGTCTGGAACAGGCCAAGATGAGGTCGCGGGAAGTTTAGCCTGTATAAGGTTTATATTGAGTACAGAGAGCATTGTTCATTAAGTATTATTACCACAGATGTAGGTTTATCTAAAGGGAGTGATATTACCTCATTACAAGGCTATGAGGGAGGTAAAACTGTTTCATGAGAGACATCTGGTGTGTATGTTCGTTCATATAATCGAAAGTATAACGCATATATACATATAGTAAATTTGTTTAGTTTTAGCATAAACCAATTGCTAATTCATATATCTAACACTCTATATTGACACATATTATAATAAGGTATTGATATATATATATACTTTATGCCGTATGTATTTCACTAAGAGAATATGTACTCTTAAGATATATGGAAAGCGTTTAAGTTTATTTTCTGCTAATGGGACTTACTCAGAGGAGCTAATGTTATTCTAACATAATGAATCAGTCATTTAGACAGTTAGAATATACTGACCCACAGAGCGAGTGTAAGACCCATCGTATTTCTTATCAAACCCATAAATCCAACGGTCTCGGAAAATCATGATGGTTCCACTAAGTCTGGGAAAATAGTTTCATAGTGTCAAAGAAGTGTCCCTCCTCATTGACTCATTAGGTTGCAAAGGTCAAAGGTATAATGTGTAACATAAAGTCACATTATATAGGTTTAGTGTTGAGCGCGAATATTGGAATAGCGAATTTTTTTAGCGAAAATCGGCACTTCGCTAATTCGCGAATATTTCGAATATAGCGCTATAAATTCGCTATTTCGAATATTCGGTTTTTTTTTTTTTTTTTTTTAGTTATATTTTTTCTTTCCCACTTCCCAACAGTAGTTCTTACCTGTCCTGAGGATTCCTGGCTTCCTGGCTGCTCTAGTCAGTGCCCATTGCCGCTTCTGCCGACTTCCGTGCTCATGGAGCGTCCCCAACCATGGGAACGTCTCCATATACTAAAATGTACTGTCGGATTTGAGGAATTACGTTGAAATCGCAATGCGATTAATTTAAGTTATATTAATCGCATTGCGAATTCAACTTAGCAGTGCTGCTATATTCCATATTCGTTAACTTCGTTCATTCTAGCAAGCTGACCCATTATAAACCCAGCTCTAAGTTGAAATCGCAATGCGATTAATATAACTTGAATTAATCGCATTGCGATTTCAACGTAATTCCTCAAATCCGACAGTACATTTTAGTATATGGAGACATTCCCATGGTGATGGGGACGCTCCATGAGCAAGGAACTTTATGGTTGGCTTGGTAGAATTAGCGAATAGCGAATATGACGAATGTATTTGTCATATTCCTCAAAACAAAGATAACGAAGTATTCTACATCTTCGTTTTAGCAACCTATTCGTCAACCTCGCTAATTCTAGCAACCAAATAGGAAGGTTGACTATAGAGACAGCTGTGTTAAATTCGCTATGCGATTTTTTTTTTTTTTTTTAATAGAATAATTATATTACTTGATATAATTATTATAATTATTCTATTTATTTAAAAAAATATATATAAATAATCGCATAGCGAATTAAACACAGTTGTCTCTATAGTCAACCTTTCTATTTGATTGCTAGAATTAGCGAAGTTGACGAATAGGTTGCTAAAACGAAGATGTAGAATACTTCGTTATCTTCGTTTTGAGGAATATGACGAATATATTCGTCATATCCGTCATCTTCGCTATAATTCTAGATATGAAACCAATAGGAAAGTAGCCTTAAGTTAAAATCGCAATACGCGATTATTTAAATCGCATATTAATCGCGGTAACTAGAATAATGACGAATATTCGATTTCGACGAATATGAAACGAATATTCATTCGAATATTCGCGAATTTCGTAGAAATCGAATATGGCACCTGCCGCTCATTACTAAGTCTTAAAAGGTCTGATGTTAATATGTTACACAACAGTGCCATCTGGAGACAGATGGATATCATGACACCATTCACAACAATATTGCATTCTGGGTAAATATGATCTCATAGGATTATTACCATATGAGCACACCCATCCAACATGATTGGAAAACCCTAATCTGGAAGGATGTGATCATTATATAGGGATGGGGATAATTGCCACATACCAGGAGGATAGGGAAACACAGAGGAAGGATCCCAAACAAAGGAGCCCGGACACAGAGAAACAAGGAAACACAAGGCCAAAAGAAACAAGGAGGGAAATCCCAGGAGAAAACATGTGAGAGCGAACCTCCTCTTAAAGACTCTGCTCATCCTCTGATTCTCGGTAACATATATCTTGTTGTACACGTGTAATATTTATAGATTACCTCACTCGGTATATAGCCAAATATCCCCGTATTGTGTGGATTCATATAGTTAGGTGCCTCATCAATGTTGATCATTTTCTTAGCAACGATGCATATTGCTAAATGAAGATCAAATATTGTTTGGAAGAGGACCAGTCCTTTGGGAATTTTTATATTCCTTAGTCTGATACCGATTTGGGAATTATTAAGTTATGTTACATGCTACCACATATTCAAGATTGGTCATAGGATGACAGAGCAAGGGTTGATACCTCTCATTTTCTTTATTTGAATTATTGCGTAATATTGCGTTGATTGGTGATATCGGTGATAACTTGGAACAGAATTGGAATATTCTCATTATCATTGTATTGGCTTGTCTGAGAGTGCTGGTATATTAGTGGTGTGTCTACGCCATCTAGTGGTGCATTTTGGTACTACACTGTATTTTGGTGTTACATCTTACATTTGTTTTCATATTTGTCTTTGCATTATTATTGATTTGGTATCTAACTTTTGTAAATAGATTGTTATATATTTTGCATAGACAATTGTCCCTTTGTTTCACTGCTTGCACAAAACAAATTAAGATTCTCGATAAAAGAACTTAAAGGCGATTATGTCCGCCTGCAGGATCTTATAACTTTATTTTTTTCTTTGATCCTTACTTTTTATGCAAAGCCTTTTTGCTTTATAAAACTTTCGACAAGACAGTGACCGCATGTTTGTGGCTGCTTTCCCAGTTCTGGACATAGGAGTAGGTCCCAGGGTTGGGACCTGCATCTAACTGATACTGATGACATATCCTTATGGTATGCCGTCAATAAGAGATAAGCAAAGTTTTGAAAAATTTGATTGTTTGACAAGAATTTCGATTTGTTTCAAATAATTTGTCACGAATAGCTATAAATCAGGTGCACCATCTGCCTAAAAGTGGCACTTTCAAATATGGCATAAAAACAGATTTCAGATGAAATTTAACCAAACTAATGTCAATACAATAACATCTAGTGGGGGTTCAGTCCCTGCCCTTCTTTGGCAAAGTGGTTGCTTTCATTGCCACCTGCGTATCAGTTGCCAATTCCATCTCTATAAAGACATTGAAACTTGAGATCGGTTCACTGAAAAGGAACCTACTAAGTATTAATGCGGAGATGGAGAATCAAAAGAAACATTTACCTGACTTATATTCTGTTGTGCAGGATACTGTCATTACAACGTGCTTACATTCAGAATTACTGACTCACTCAATAAATCTTCATAAAAGTAACGAACAGTTTAACAAGAACGTATATCCTAACGGAGCATAACCAGAAAGACTTTAGCCAAGCTCTGGTTGAAACACTACAAGCCATGTCTACGCACCCCGTTCATTGAAGAAGACATATGAAAAGCCTTTTTGAACATTCCAACATATTCCAATTGATAGCAATGGATTATGTTGAAATGAAGGGGGATTTGTTATGCCTTTTCATAAGCATATGGTGATATCTGCTGATTTTAGTCAAGATGGACGTTCATTGCCTTAAAAAGTTAGCCTGAATCATAGTTACAATTTTACTATATGTCTGGAACAGGCCAAGATGAGTTCACGGGAAGTTTAGCCTGTATAAGGTTCATATTGAGTACAGAGAGCATTGTTCATTAAAAGTTATTGCCACAGATGTAGGTTTATCTGAAGGGAGTGATCTTGCCTCATGACAAGGCTATGAGGGAGGTAACACTGTTCCATAAAAGACATCTGGTGTGTATGTTCGTTCATATAATCGAAAGTATAACGCATATATACATATAGTAAATTTGTTTAGTTTTAGCATAAACCAATTGCTAATTCATATATCTAATACTCTATATTGACACATATTATAATAAGGTATTGACATATATATATATATATATATATACTTTATGCCGTATGTATTTCACTAAGAGAATATGTACTCTTAAGATATATGGAAAGCGTTTAAGTTTATTTTCTGCTAATGGGACTTACTCAGAGGAGCTAATGTTATTCTAACATAATGAATCAGTCATTTAGACAGTTAGAATATACTGACCCACAGAGCGAGTGTAAGACCCATCGTATTTCTTATCAAACCCATAAATCCAACAGTCTGGGAAAATCATGATGGTTCCACTAAGTCTGGGAAAATAGTTTTATAGTGTCAAAGTAGTGTCCCTCCTCATTGACATAGGTTGCAAAAGTCAAAGGTATAATGTGTAACATAAAGTCCCATTATATAGGTTAAGTCTTAAAAGGTCTGATGTTAATATGTTACACAACAGTGCCATCTGGAGACAGATGGATATCATGACACCATTCACAACAATATTGCATTCTGGGTAAATATGATCTCATAGGATTATTACCATATGAGCACACCCATCCAACATGATTGGAAAACCCTAATCTGGAAGGGTGTGATCATTATATAGGGATGGGGATAATTGCCACATACCAGGAGGATAGGGAAACACAGACGAAGGATCCCAAACAAAAGAGCCCGGAAACAGAGAAACAAGGAAACACGAGGCCAAAAGAAACAAGGAGGAAAATCCCAGGAGAAAACATTTGAGAGCGAACGTCCTCTTAAAGACTCTGCTCATCCTCTGATTCTCGGTAACATATATCTTGTTGTACAAGTGAAATATTTAAAGATCACCTCACTCGGTATATAGCCAAAAATCCCCGTATTGTGTGGATACATAGAGTTAGGTGCCTCATCAATGTTGATCATTTTCTTAGCAACGATGCATATTGCTATGGGAAGATCAAATATTGTTTGGAAGAGGACCAGTCCTTTGGGAATTTGTATATTCCTTAGTCTGATACCGATTTGGGAATTATTAAGTTATGTTACATGCTACCACATATTCAAGATTGGTCATAGGATGCCAGAGCAAGGGTTGATACCTCTCATTTTCTGTATTTGAATTATTGCGTATTATTGTGTTTATTGGTGATATCAATGATAATTCGGAACAGAATTGGAATATTCTCATTATCATTGTATTGGCTTGTCTGAGAGTGCTGGTATATTAGTGGTGTGTCTACACCATCTAGTGGCGTATTTTGGTACTACGCTGTATTTTGGTGTTATGTCTTACATTTGTTTTCATATTTGTCTTTACATTATTATTGATTTGGTATCTAACTTTTGTAAATAGATTGTTATATATTTTGCATAGACAATTGTCCCTTTGTTTCACTGCTTGCACAAAACAAATTAAGATTTTCGATAAAAGAACTTAAAGGCGATTATGTCCGCCTGCAGGATCTTATAACTTTATATTTTTCTTTGATCCTTTCTTTTTATGCAAAGCCTTTTTGCTTTATAAAACTTTCGACAAGACAGTGACCGCATGTTTGTGGCTGCTTTCCCAGTTCTGGACATAGGAGTAGGTCCCAGAGTTGGGACCTGCACCTAACTGATACTGATGACATATCCTTATGGTATGCCGTCAATAAGAGATAAGCAAAGTTTTGAAAAATTTGATTGTTTGACAAGAATTTCGATTTGTTTCAAATAATTTGTCACGAATAGCTATAAATCAGGTGCACCATCTGCCTAAAAGTGGCACTTTCAAATATGGCATAAAAACAGATTTCAGATGAAATTTAACCAAACTGATGTCAATACAATAACATCTAGTGGGGGTTCAGTCCCTGCCCTTCTTTGGCAAAGTGGTTGCTTTCATTGCCACCCGCGTATCAGTTGCCAATTCCATCTCTATAAAGACATTGAAACTTGAGATCGGTTCACTGAAAAGGAACCTACTAAGTATTAATGCAGAGATGGAGAATCAAAATAAACATTTACCTGACTTATATTCTGTTGTGCAGGATACTGTCATTACAACGTGCTTACATTCAGAATTACTGACTCACTCAATAAATCTTCATAAAAGTAACGAACAGTTTAACAAGAACGTATATCCTAACGGAGCATAACCAGAAAGACTTTAGCCAAGCTCTGGTTGAAACACTACAAGCCATGTCTACGCACCCCGATCATTGAAGAAGACATATGAAAAGCCTTTTTGAACATTCCAACATATTCCAATTGATAGCAATGGATTATGTTGAAATGAAGGGGGATTTGTTATGCCTTTTCATAAGCATATGGTGATATCTGCTGATTTTAGTCAAGATGGACGTTCATTGCCTTAAAAAGTTAGCCTGAATCATAGTTACAATTTTACTATATGTCTGGAACAGGCCAAGATGAGTTCACGGGAAGTTTAGCCTGTATAAGGTTCATATTGAGTACAGAGAGCATTGTTCATTAAAAGTTATTGCCACAGATGTAGGTTTATCTGAAGGGAGTGATCTTGCCTCATGACAAGGCTATGAGGGAGGTAACACTGTTCCATAAAAGACATCTGGTGTGTATGTTCGTTCATATAATCGAAAGTATAACGCATATATACATATAGTAAATTTGTTTAGTTTTAGCATAAACCAATTGCTAATTCATATATCTAATACTCTATATTGACACATATTATAATAAGGTATTGACATATATATATATATATAATATATATATATATATATATACTTTATGCCGTATGTATTTCACTAAGAGAATATGTACTCTTAAGATATATGGAAAGCGTTTAAGTTTATTTTCTGCTAATGGGACTTACTCAGAGGAGCTAATGTTATTCTAACATAATGAATCAGTCATTTAGACAGTTAGAATATACTGACCCACAGAGCGAGTGTAAGACCCATTGTATTTCTTATCAAACCCATAAATCCAACGGTCTCGGAAAATCATGATGGTTCCACTAAGTCTGGGAAAATAGTTTCATAGTGTCAAAGAAGTGTCCCTCTCCTTGACTCATTAGGTTGCAAAGGTCAAAAGTATAATGTGTAACATAAAGTCCCATTATATAGGTTAAGTCTTAAAAGGTCTGATGTTAATATGTTACACAACAGTGCCATCTGGAGACAGATGGATATCATGACACCATTCACAACAATATTGCATTCTGGGTAAATATGATCTCATAGGATTATTACCATATGAGCACACCCATCCAACATGATTGGAAAACCCTAATCTGGAAGGGTGTGATCATTATATAAGGATGGGGATAATTGCCACATACCAGGAGGATAGGGAAACACAGACGGAGGATCCCAAACAAAGGAGCCCGGACACAGAGAAACAAGGATACACAAGGCCAAAAGAAACACTGAGGAAAATCCCAAGAGAAAACTTTTGAGAGCGAACTTCCTCTTAAAGACTCTGCTCATCCTCTGATTCTCAGTAACGTATATCTTGTTGTACACATGTAATATTTATAGATTACCTCACTCGGTATATAGCCAAATATCCCCGTATTGTGTGGATACATAGAGTTAGGTGCATCATCAATGTTGATCATTTTCTTAGCAACGCTAAATGCATATTGCTAAATGAAGATCAAATATGTTTTGGAATAGGACCAGTCCTTTGGGAATTTTTATATTCCTTAGTCTGATACCAAGTTGGGAATTTATAAGTTATGTTACATGCTACCACATATTCAAGATTGGTCATAGGATGACAGAGCAAGGGTTGATACCTCTCATTTTCTTTATTTGAATTATTGCGTAATATTGTGTTGATTGGTGATATCGGTGATAACTTGGAACAGAATTGGAATATTCTCATTATCATTGTATTGGCTTGTCTGAGAGTGCTGGTATATTTGTGGTGTGTCTCCGCCATCTAGTGGTGTATTTTGGTACTACACTGTATTTTGGTGTTATGTCTTACATTTGTTTTCATATTTGTCTTTGCATTATTATTGATTTGGTATCTAACTTTTGTAAATAAATTGTTATATATTTTGCATAGACAATTGTCCCTTTGTTTCACTGCTTGCACAAAACAAATTAAGATTCTCGATAAAAGAACTTAAAGGCGATTATGTCCACCTGCAGGATCTTATAACTTTATATATTTCTTTGATCCTTTCTTTTTATATAAAGCCTTTTTGCTTTATAAATCTTTTGACAAGACAGTGACCGCATGTTTGTGGCTGCTTTCCCAGTTCTGGACATAGGAGTGGGTCCCAGAGGTGGGACCTGCACCTAACTGATACTGATGACATATCCTTATGATATGCCGTCAATAAGAGATAAGCAAAGTTTAAAAAATTAGATTTTTTGACAAGAATTTCGATTTGTTGCAAATAATTTGTCCCGAATAGCTATAAATCAGGTGCACCATCTGCCTAAAAGTGGCACTTTCAAATATGGCATAAAAACAGATTTCAGATGAAATTTGACCAAACTGATGTCAATACAATAACATCCGTCTTCCACTGAAGTGTAGGTTAAATAAAACGGAAGCGTTCGTTTCCATTTTAATGAATAGGTAGATCCATCGGACGGAAGGCTGAAAATCAATGACATGCTGGTGTGAACCTATCCTAAGTAATATGATGTGGGGGGCCCAATCTTTGTGTGAAGGCTTAGAAGTTACAGCTGCATAAAGCAGTATTTTTAACCTACTTGGGGGCCAGATCCCAAGTGTCTAAAAATGTCATAAAAAGTAGTGGTCACATGACATAAGAGGGAAGGGGGGCAGCAGCAGTGGCAGTGACAATAGTGGCCCCATAATAGAGTGGGGGAGTGGGCCCTGGTGTACCGCTCATAGAGGCAGACTACACAGTTGCTCTGGGGCCCGTGAGTTGAAGGGGCCCAGTCAGACTAAATGGCCCCGGCCCCCTTTCTGACCTGAGTACATTCCTCTCCTTCTCTTTGCCCCTGCAGCTGCCCCCCAAATCTTTTAGTCTCATTCACTATACTGCTTTGCCTGATGTATCTGTCATTATTACAGTTTTACAAGCAGCAGAGCCCTATGAGAGAGTGGGCTCCCAGCAAAGTTAGCAGCGCTTCACTGCTCTGACCTCCTGACCACTGTGACCTGCAATTCAATAGTTGTCAGGACCTCGTGGTTCCCTCTCCAGCATCCCACAACCAGTAGGCACATACACAGCAGACAGTCCGCTCATGCTGTGCTGCAGGGTGGAGGGGGACACAGAGTGAGCTGACTCTTGGTATAAACTAGGTGTGTGATGTAGGAATAGCAGGGGGCATTGTTTGTGCTGGTTTATGTATATACTGTATACTAATATATATATATATATATATATATATATATATATATACATACACATTCACTGCTTACCACACAGCAGCCCCCCAGACATATGCTTCAAATTCTAATGTGGGGATTCAGTCCCTGTTCTTCCTTGCCAAATTACTAATAGCCTATTTCTTAGAAGCCAATGAGAGGTAGGAGGTACTGTCCATCCATCCTGTGCCATCAGCTGTTGGTGTCAGCTATACATTGCTGAAGCTAGTGCCAGTTCTGCCATCTTAACCCTTTAGATGTTTTATGTCAACATAAACACAACACACATAAAATGTACCCATACTGTTCTTATATGGGCTCATGCACACGGCTGTAGCCATTTTTGAGGTCTGTGTGCTGTCTACATCCGACCCATAAAAAATGTGTATCGGATGCAGACAAAAAAAAAATGTGTGCATGAACCCTTAGGTTAGTGCAAAAATTGTGCTATTTTTTTTCTTTTTGCTATGGGGCCCCATGATTTCTATGTATGCTCCTGATGTAAGGACTTTCTTTATCTGTCTTTATCTTCTTGTTTCTCTTAAATCTTCATTTTCTCTTTTTTAAGATGACATTTTGGGGTTTTGTAACCAATTAATTGTTTTTCATAGAATTATGAACAGTTACAATGGTTTCAACCCACAGTGGTCGTCCCAAAACCAATTAACATTGTAACTTTTTTTGATTGATGTGCCCCCCTTCCTTAGTCAGTCTAGCATTGGTTTACCCTTTGCTCTGCAGTGATTTATAGGTATTACCATTTTTCTTTTTTCAGCATTGTATATGATATTGGTTTCTTTCTCAGTTATTCATATTTACGTGTTCACCATTTAGGCCTCCAACGTGTGCGCCCCGTGGCATTGCGGGCCGCAATGCATAAACACAGACAGTGGGGCAGCAGCAGCGGATCCCAGACCCATTCACTTGAATGAATCCGTGATCCTCCCATTTCGCAAAAAGATAGCACATGTTCTATCTTTTTGCATAACAGAAGTTTGGGACGAAACCCCACGGAAGCACTCCGTAGTGCTTCCGTAATGTTCCGTTCCATGAGCCCGTTCCGCATCTCCAGATTTGCGGACCCAATGAAGTGAATGGATCTGCATCCGTGATGCAGAATGCACACGGAACGGTGCCCGTGTATTACGGATCCGTATATGCGGTCCGCAATATGGCAACAAGGAGCACACACTCGTGTGCAATAAGCCTTATTCCTAATTATCTCTTACTGGTTACTAGTTTACCATTTTCTTTTGTGTGCAACTTCTGCAGATAAATTATAATTATCCAGCTCTACCTCCCTATTTTTTTCCCAGCATTCCAATCAATTCCCAGTCTTTCAATCAGTTCGCATATGTCTGAGAAAGAAAGCCATAAGCCTCTGAAACGTGTTACACTTCTGTCTATTTTTTATGTTCTATTGTTATACTAGTTTTATTAACCCTCTCACTACCAGCGCCGTACATGTATGGCACTTTAGCGATGTTTAAATATGGTGCCCGCTTGCGCTTGCAGCAGGCCCATAGCTGGCGGATCATTGCTGTTTCAAACAGCAGAGGCCCGCGACTAATGACTGCAACCAGCAATAATGCTGATCACGTTCATTGCAGCCTTTAGATGCCATGATCAAATGTGATAACAGCATCTAATGTATGAAAAACCATGGAAGCGTGCTTCCGGGTTAATACCGTCATCCCTGTGCAGCAATTGGGGATGCCGGGAATTCACTCTAATAGGCTGAGTCTCTCTGAAGAGACCCAGCATATTAGAGCTGCAGGGAAACAGGTGGCAGGCTAACATAAGAAATCAGCAATTCACATATTACTATGCTGCTATTTGCAGTATGGTAATATTGAATAAGAAAAAATGTTGTGAACTTGGTAACCTCCTAGACTGGCTACAAAAACATAAAACAGTTAAAAAAAATATATATATATATATAAAAATTTATATATAAAAGTTTTAATCACCCCACTTTCCTTAGGATAAAAAAAAGTACATAAATAAGAAAAAAATATAAACATCATGGGTATTACTGTATCCAAAAATGCCTGTACTATTAAAATATCTAAATATTTTCCAATAAGGCAAATGGCGTAATGGAAAAAGTATCAAAATGGCCGATTCACCACTTTTTCATCGCTTCTCTTGCCCCAATTTTTTTTATAAACTGTGATCAAAAAGTCACACACACTCCAAAATGGTATCAATAAAAACTACAAATAATGAGCCCCCACACAGCTCAGTAGATATAACTATAAAAAAGTTATGGGGGTCAGAATATTGTGACGGAGAAAACATTTTTATATGGATATGTGAACGGAAAAATAAAAAAGTTATGGCTCCAGAAAGACCAGGAAGAACAATGAAAACGCAAAAACGAAAAAACCTCCATTATCCAAAGGGTTAAAGCCACTCTTTTGGAACAATGCCCTATGATTATCTGCCTTTTTTCTATCAATGGATGGGACCAATGGATTGGGACCTTGGGGAGAATAGCTGTGTGACACTGGTAGACTCACCTTACACACTATGCACATAGTTGTTCCTTTTCCATTACACAATTCTATTTACTAGCATAGTCTTACTGTCTACACATTGCTTTGTATTTTACTCTCTACACAATAGAAGACCTCTAGATTTTCTTACTGAAACTCCTCCTCCACTGGCAGCAGCATTGTTCCCTGATCACCCCACCCCCACTTGCAGCATTATTGTCCCCTGACAATCCCTCCTTCACTGGCAGCTGCATTGTCACCTGACAACCCCTCCCCCACTGACTGCAGTATTGTTCTCATTAAGCAGTTCCTTTACTTTTAGAGGGTTCTGGGCCTGTTAAATGTTGACAGACCGGCCCCTGGGGATCAGTGCAGGACCGGCTGACACCTCATAGAAGCCTTTTCTGGGTGTATACAGAATAATCAGCCCCTTCATGGATGGGAGGTGTAGAAATGGCTGTCCATCAGTCTCCATAATTTCCCAGGACCCCACTGTGGTCTGTTATCCTTACATCACTGAGTATGGCTCTTTATCCTGTGGTATTTGGTAATTTTCATATCTTCTCCACTAAATGAATGCAGGGAATCACAAGACAATGCCGATCCTAGTCACAGTATTGTGAACTTTATATATACATCTCATGTTTGGCAATTTTTGCCAAAAAATGGTAAAAAATTGGCCCCGGATGTTTTGTCCCGGGCCCCGAATATACTGCCTGCCAGACAGATACCACTGTAAGTCCTCTGGACGACAATACAATTAAATCTAATGCACTGGAAGAGCTGAAGTGCGTCTGGGCACACCCTAATCAAGCCGACTAGAGGTTCTGTCACCTCCGTGCTGCACTGCCGTCTGCCGTGCAGGGCCTGCTGCCTGCGTGCCAGTGTTCCGTTAAAATATGTTACCTGTAAAATCCTGGTACCCTTGTCACTTCCGGCTTGGATCGCGTCACTTCCGCTATGACGTGCCGCATGAAAAGAAGGTGTCATCAATGAAGTCTGCACCCAATTGGCATAAAAGAAGGCGCGTTTGCGCCTGTGCATTGAGAACCTGGGTGCCATAATTGTACTTTCAGCGCCTATGAACGTGCGCGGAGGGAGGGACGTAGGCAAGGAGAGGAGGGACAACCAACCTGGGTACCATAATTTTACATTCAGCACCTGTGAACACGTAGAGGGAGGGAGGGTACCATTGACTTACGGTCCCTCTCTCCCCTTCCTGCGCTCCTTCACAGGCGCGAGCTGTAATATTTCGGTACCCTGTCTGCTTCACGCATGCGCGGTGGCCCGTAAATCAACGGTTCCCTCCGCACGTTCACAGGCGCTGGATGTAAGGGTTCGCAAGGGCCTGTGAACACGTGGAGGGAGGGAGGGTACCATCGATTTACGGTCCCTCTCTCCCCCCCCTGCGCTCCTTCACAGGCGCGAGCTGTAATATTTCGGTACCCTGTCTGCTTCACACATGCGCGGTGGCCCGTAAATCGATGGTACCCTCCATCCCTCCGCACGTTCACAGGCGCTGGATGTAATAGTTCACAAGGGCCTGTGAACGCGTGGAGGAAGGGAGGGGAGGGACAGGGTACCGAAATATTACAGTTCTTGCCTGTGAAGGAGCGCAGAGAGGGGAGGGAGGGACCGAAAATCGATGGTACTCTCCCTCCCTCTGCGCGTTCAAAGGCGCTGAATGTAAAATTATGGTACGCTGGTTGGTTGTCCCTCCCCTCCCTGCGTGCATCCCTCCCTCCCACCCTCTGCACGTTCACAGGCGCTGAATGTAAAATTATGGCATCCAGGTTGGCAGTGTGCAGGCGCCAACTCGCCTTCTTTTAAGCCCTCCCTCCGCACGCGCGTTCACAGGATCTGAAAGTAAAATTATGGCACCCGGGTTGGCAGTGCGCAGGCTCCAACGCGCCTTCTTTTACGCCAATTGGGTGCCGACTTCAGTGATGACACCTCCTTTTCATGCGGCACGTCATAGCGGAAGTGACGCGATCCCAGCCGGTGACGAAGGTACCAGGATTTTACAGGTACCATATTTTAATGAAACACCTGCACTCCAGAGCGATCTGTGAGAGTGTGAGAGCTGTGGGAGAAAGGACCTTACATGACATCATCACCATGTGACCAGTAACAGCGATATTACTGGTCACATGGCTATAAGGTAATCAAAGGTGTTTTCTGTCTTCCAGGATGAAGTGTTGCTCACAGACCGTGTGAATCCAGCCTTAGTTATAGAGCTACTGAATGAGACAGATGTTTCAGAAGAAGGGATGCCTTTAACATACATATATCTTCTTGAGAAACCAATTTGATCCTAAAGAGTTAATTCAATCTGAATGAGGATCTCCTGCAAACTAAACTCTGTGTCCTGTCATTTCTCTTATCTCTCTGCTGACTGTCCTGTCTGCCCCTTATCACTGCTGCAATGAACAAAAGCAGAAGACTCAGTAGTGCTCTCCGCTCTGTGGGGACAGGATTCTTTTAACTCAAAGAATCGAATGAGTCTATAAGTAAGGAGGATCATTTGGTTCTTATAACTTGTAGACTCATTCGATTCTTAGGCTCCCTGTACTGTGTCCGGAGGCTCAGAGCTGCTGCCTCACATCTGATTGTTTGCAGGGCGGGGGGGCGGGGCTGGCAGCAACCTGGCTTACACTCTAGGATCAGTTTACGCTCCTCCCTGCTGCCTCACCCGGCTGCTGTGTGGGAATATATACTGGGGGCTGCTGTGTGAGATTATATACTGGGGGATGCTGTGTGAGATTATATACTGGAGGGGCTGTGTGAGAATATATACTGGGGGCTGCTGTGAGAGATTATATACTGGGGGGGGCTGCTGTATGAAAATATATACTAGGGGGACTGCTTTATGACATTATATACTGGGGTCTGCTGTGTGAAATTATATACTGGTGGGCTGCTGTATGAAATTATATACTGGGGGCTGCTGTGTGGGAGTATATACTGGGGGCTGCTGTGTGGGAGTATATACTGGGGGGCTGCTGTGTGAGATTATATACTGGGGGTGCTGTGTAAGATTATTTACTAGGGGGTGCTGTGTAATACAGGATGTAACTGAGGATTAGTACAAGATTAATAATGTAAACAGTGACTGCACCAGCAGAATAGTGAGTGCAGCTCTGGAGTATAATACAGGCTGTAACTCAGGATCAGTACAGGATAAGTAATGTATGTACACAGTGACTGCACCAGCAGAATAGTGAGTGCAGCTCTGGAGTATAATACAGGATGTAACTCGGGATCAGTACAGGATAAGTAATGTATGTACACAGTGACTGCACCAGCAGAATAGTGAGTGCAGCTCTGGGATATAATACAGGATGTAACTCGGGATCAGTACAGGATAAGTAATGTATGTACACAGTGACTCCACCAGCAGAATAGGGAATGCAGCTCTGCAGTATAATATGGGTTGTAACTCAGAATCATTACAGGATAAATAATGTATGTACACAGTGACTCCACCAGCAGAATAGTGAGTGCAGCTCTGGAGTATAATACAGGATGTAACTAAAGATCAGTACAGGATAAGTAATGTATGCACACAGTGACTGCACCAGCAGAATAGTGAGTGCAGCTCTGGAGTATAATACAGGATATAACTCCGGATCAGTACAGGATAAGTAATGTATGTACACAGTGACTGCACCAGCATAATAGTGAGTGCAGCTCAGGAGTATAATACAGGATGTAACTCAGGATCAGTACAGGATAAGTAATGTATGTACACAGTGACTGCACCAGCAGAATAGAGAGTGCAGCTCTGGAGTATAATACAGGATGTAACTCAGGATCAGTACAGGATAAGTAATGTATGTACACAGTGACTGCAATTTTATTAATACCATGAAGATATATTGACATGCAGAGTAAGACATGTATGTCATGTATGTAAGACAGATTATAATATGGAGGATCCTTCCTGCTAGATGCTTCTCATCACCTCGTAGTCTATTGAAATGTCTTCCTTCTTCAGTGACATTGGGAGCCTTCTCCCGTCGTACCTGCAAAGAAATCATAAGAGTCATGGTCATAGCTGTGTTGAGTTTGGCCTAGGGGGATCGTATTGGTCTTGACTGACCCCATCCTATCCGTCTTGGACCTGGCCATGTAGTTGGCATAGATCAGGATGACTCTGCAGTTATCATGGATTGTTTGGTTAATATAATGTGAAATTAGGAAACAGCTCTGATTGTGTGAACTTTGAATTTGTGTAAATGAAGTTAAATGATGAGAACTGACATTCTGCTGTTTGACCACAAGAGGCTGCTGTTTCCTAAGCAGAGTTAACAGATTGCATTTCCATAGTCATGTGATAATTAAAGGGGTATTCCCCTCACAGACAATGGGGGCATATCGCTAGGATATGCCCCTATTGTCTGATAGGTGCAGGTCCCACCTCTGGGACCCGCACCTACAATGAGAACGGAGCGGGAAAATGAATAGAGGGTGCACTGCGCATGTGCAGCCACCGTCCATTAATTTCTATGGGGCTGCCGAAAATTTTCCATCTGCCCCATAGAAATGAATGAGAGCAGGGGCCGCACAGGTGCAGTGCGCTCCCATTCGCTTCTATGGGAGAGACGGGGAGCAGCGCATGGTGGTGGACAGACCCAGGGAAATCAGGGGTCCTCCAGCCACAGCTCTCCCCGCTCCGATCTCGTTGTTAGGCCATTGCTAACCAATTGGCGGGGGTCCAATACCCTGCATCCCGCCGATCACCTGTACTGTGAAGCTTCATCGACAGAAGACAGCACCAGAGATACAGATCCCCAGCAACATCACAGCAGAGGGAGCCTGATACTATAACGCTGCTCCGGTCAAGGAAAATTCCAGCGTGTGCTATATTGATCCAATTTTCAGGTGAGAATCACTTACTCAAGGCAATGGCTCTGTGAAAAAAAAGCATAGCCTACAGAC
Source organism: Bufotes viridis (assembly GCA_033119425.1). Classification (NCBI taxonomy): domain Eukaryota; kingdom Metazoa; phylum Chordata; class Amphibia; order Anura; family Bufonidae; genus Bufotes; species Bufotes viridis. The sequence goes on from CM065596.1 coordinate 105,768,426, forward strand.
GCCATCTGTGTGAATGGGAATATATTTGGAGACCATTTGGATCCGACACAGAAGGAAATTGTTAGTTTTTAACAGAACGTGGAAATTTTTTACATCTCCTGTCTAAAGGAACCCTCAAATGTGCTAAGGCAGAGGATACTTACCATGGAGGAATGATCACGCTCGCTGCTGATCATTATCCAGTGTGAAGGTGCCACTCATATGTTTGGTGATCACATTTTTCATGAGACCATATTCCTCATTTGTCGGCTGCACATCGCTCGGTGTGTAAACGGGAATGTGCTGCCAACAAACTATGGGGATGAATGATCATTGCTATGACCATTGCTGCATGGAGAAAGAACTTCCTAATTTCTGATCAGAGTCTCAGTCTGTCCATTTAAAAGGGTCCTTCAGAACCCTTGTGGTGTATATGTTGGGCTTTTTGCGTTTTCATTTTTCTTCCCTATCTTCCTGGAGCTATAACTTTTTTATTTTTCAGTTCACATATACATATGAGGGCTTGTTTTTTGCACGACAAGCTGTACTTTCTAATGCAATTCCTCCACCGTTTTACTAGTTTAGTTCCCATGGCGTTCCGTTAGCGGCAAAACTGAACTGTGCTCTTCATTCTCTGAGTCAGTATGATTGCAATGATACCACATATGTTCAGGTTTTTTCTTATGTCTAAATAGTGTAAAAATAAATGAAAACTTTGAAAAAAAAATGTTTTTTACATCACCATATTCTGACCCCCATAACTTTTTTTTATAGTTATATCTACTAAGCTATGTGGGGGCTCATTTTTTGCAGGACGATGTGTAGTTTTTATTGATACTATTTTGGAGTGTGTCTGACTTTTTGATCACATTTTAGGAAATTTTTTGGGTAAGAGAAGCAATGAAGAAATTTCAAATTGGCCATTTTGACCCTTTTTTCCGTTATGCCAGTACGGGCGTTTTTGGTCGTGGTAATACCCATGATTGTTTTGTTATTTATTTTTTTTATTATACAGAAAGGGGTGTGATTTAAACTTTTATATTTTTACATTTTTTATATATTTCTTAACTTTTTAACTTTTTTTGTTATGATTTTGTAGTCCGTGTAGGAGGCTACAATATTCACTCTTATTTTTTTTATTCAATATAACCACACTCCATACAGGTGCATGGTAATATGTGAATTGCTGATTTGTTATGTTGGCCTGCCACCTGCTGGCCAACATAAGAATTGCAGCGCTAATACGCTAGGTCTCTTCAGAGAGACCCAGTGTATTACACTAAATTGCCGGTATCTCCATTGGCTGCAGGGGGATGCCGGTAATGTTTTGCTTCCTGGTTTTTCTCTGTTTAGATGCTGTGATCACACTTAATCATGGCATCTAAAGGCTTTAATGACCATGATTGGTATCATTGCTGGTCACAGTCATTAGCTGCAGAGACAGCAGAAACAGCAGAGACTCCCGGCCATGGTGCCCACTGCACGCGTGAGCGGGTGCCCGGAAGGTAGACCTAGGAAAAGTTCAGGTCTCCAGCTCTTAGCGATTCTAGGGCCTTTACAATGGATTAAGCTTGAAAAAGCCACTGATGGTAAAATGGAAACCACCTGAGAGAAACGAACTGTTACGAAAAGATGTAAGTCCAGGTTTTCTATGGATAAAGTACTAAACAGAATGTCCCGGACCTTGAAATGAAAATGATAGACAGCTTTAGGCCTGGCAAATACAATGGGATCCTTCTTCAGAAGTTGGTTTGGCTAATGGCAAATTGTCCGGGTATGCTAATCCACCTGCTGAGGAGAAACTTCAAAACCCTGCAGATTGCCGTCATGCAGCTTCAACCCAGTACTCGTTAGCTAGAGCTACTTATGTCTCCAGGGATGAAAGAAGATGGATCCTTCAGGTACAAAAGGATAGTTGTCAGAGTTCCCTGTGATTTTACATAGCAGGGATGCTCCTTTCCAAGGTGTCCCCCAAGCTTATGGTCTTGACTATCATAGGTAGATGTGCTTTCTGCCTTGGACTCTTGGTTACTGATCATGCTTCCAAGCACCGTTTCTGTAGGTTAGAGTTTAGTACATTAGACTCTTTGGCTCAGAGCTGGATGAAATCATGAAGATGTTATGTGATATGAATCATGATCATTACCACAGGCTTTCAGGGTAACCATACAACCTGCAGGCAGATGGCTCCCAGGACTCAAAGTCATGTAGGAGGGTCCAGTAGTCGATTTCTCTGTGCTACGGTCGTAGTCTCCCCTAGAAGTATGGCTTCCGTTCCCACTTCTGATATGTGAAATAATGAGTTCTGACTCTAGCTCTTAAACCTTTGGGCACATGAAGGACAAACATCGACCTTAGATTCCTCAAACACTTCCTCAGGGTGAAGAAATTCAGAACAGAGAAGATCAGTTTCATGGTCTCCTTTTTAAAAAAAAAAAAAAAGGGAGATTTTATGGTCTTTCTGGGATTTAGGGAAGCTTAGTACTTACTCATATTAACTTCTCAGAAAAATGGCTAGTAACAGCTGAGCCGTTCAGATGCAGTGTCATCAAGCATTGGTAATTCATATCTCTTCTATTCAGGATCTACTTGGATCCTCAGACCTTTACATGAGGTTGTGACTGCTATAGCTGCAGATACAGGATATTTGTGATTCCACGCCTGAATGGTTGGCTAATGAACATCATCTCCAAATACTGTCATGGTTCTCCAATACTTTGGTAGGATGTTACCTTGCATATTCAATGCTCCCTCAACATGGTTGATGACTGAAAAAGTCAAGGTCTAACATCCTGGGAGAGTGATCTCTGAATCCATCAGGATCGTCATGGTGTGGGAAGTGCCAGAGAGCAATTTTATGTTGACTAGGTTCACAGCGAACATTTTTTGTGAGGAGGACAATCCCTGTAGATACCCTGCCCATCTCATATAGGTTCAGACTGACACACATTTTCCTTCTGGTTCTCTTGATTTGAAGGTTACTGGGACTTCCCCAGTGCAGAACCTGACAGCCTGAATGTGACCATTCTCTCTTATAATCTAGAGTCATCTCTAGTGCAGTAATAAGGACCTTGTCATGGTGCAGTTCTCAATTCACAAAGAAGGCTTACACCATTTAAAAATGTGTTTAGATTAGTCTTCTGTATTCTCGGAGTGAATATTTCCAACCTGCAGATTATCAATATCTTGCCCAAATGATTTGGAAGGTTTAATTCCATCAGTCTTAACAGTTGGTTGTTCACTTGTATCCTTATCACAAAAGCCCTTGGTAATAAGGTTCCTGAAAGGTTCTGCTCGAATGAGACTCTCATACCTATGGCAAATCGGGCCTAAAAAGTTCATGGTGACCTCCCTTTGAAACTCTCTCACATAAATGCTTACCCTTGAATAGGCACTAAGCCTTCGACCACCGTAATCAATAAATGCATAAATCAATAGTACAGGTGCATATAAGAAACAATTCATCTTGTCAGAGAAGAAATGCCTTCTTTTATTTATCCGTCTACTTTCCTCCTGCTATCATGTTTGCACATCTTCCAAGGCAGACTGTCAGCTGACAAAGGGATCGGTTTACATGCTGTCCAGAGAAGTCTATGGAGAAGACAAGGAATGGTAGAGAGACACAGAGACATGCTGTGCACTATGGGAAGAGGAGCCATCTGAGAGACGTGCTCTGTTTCACCCCAGAGTTTTGTTGGCATCCGTGCTGTTTAGTTTGTCTCCATAGTGCCATATATGGCTGTTGCAGCTTTTTTGAATAGTGAAAGGGAGCTGAATCTCTTGTTTTCTCCATGTTCAGTCTATAGGAGACATCATAGCAGCTAATATCCATTCACTAGCTCAGGGAAGTCTACACACTGTGATAATGCAGATCTGATAGCATACACATAACAGCTTATCCTGAAGAGTCACCTGTGTGGGAAGTATTTAAAGGTAATTTCCTCCTGGTAATGACATGAAGAGAATAGGGAAGCTCCAACCCTTGTGATCAATAGATCTGTAGATCAGATTACACCTGAGAGGATCTTTCTAAGGTTACTGCCAAACTTGACTCCGGGAGTTCCTTCATCGGTAAACTGTAATCAGACAATTTCCTTCTAGTGTCTGTCCTAAGCATTCGTCTAACTAGGGATGTAATTTCCATTCCATACATCTGTCCTGTTATTCAGAGATATGTTTTGCTTGGCGTAAAATAAATCAGGAAGTTTCAGAACCAGTTATCTGGGGTGATGGATTAAAAGAGACTAATATACTGGATAATATTGTTCAGGACCTGGATGACCCTCATTTTGTTAGAGCGCACTCTACTGCAGCGGCGTCCACCACCTGCACCAAATAAATCAGAATACACATTTATCAGATTGGCCTGCAGGTTGGATCTCAGTCTCTATATTTATCACCCATTATAGGTTGGATGTCTAGTTCTCAGAGGTGACGGCTCTTGATATTGAGTTCTTCCAGACAAGATAACCCTTCACTGTGGGGGTTACTTCTATATTACTCTTCATTATTGTGCTGCTGGTAGAATTTAGGGGAAGATTGGTATCTAGCGTTAATGTTAGGGAAAATGCAGATACTGTCTGGACCACCACTAGTGTGTTCAAAACCTGCTACCACCCTTCTGAAACCTTTCTGGTTAGCATGAAACTAAGGCTACACTTAGGTGCTCACCAGAGCCCATTGCGAGGCAGGATATCAGACTATGGCTGCAGGCACACTGGTAGCTGGACTATCAGAAAGCCCATGTGATGAATAGAGTTGTCAGCAGGTCGGATCAAAGACCCAGGGGAGACAAAACACGATGAAAGCAGAAAACAAAAAGGTAATCCAGATACTAGCCATGCCAGGAGAGATGGCAGAACCAGAACCAGCCGCAATGAATAATTCAAAAACAAGCCACTGGTCAAAACATGAGAAATCAGTAGTAGTCACACAGTGTAGAGCCTAGACAAGACAAATGCAATACCAGGCAAAGATGAGAGGGAACAGCTGACTTAAGTACCCCGCCTTCCTCTATGATTGGACACAGAGACTGAACTCTGATTGGCTCAGTTTCCAGTCATACTAACATGTCCAGCAGCTGAGGCTTGTCTCAGAACACCTCTGCCCAGCAATACAAGGAGTGCTAATGACACTTAATCTGTTTTCCATTAGTGTCAACAGCAGCACAAGTTTCCTGTATTAGGTTAATTATAATAAACAAAAGGTGTGAGTGGCAAGATGTCCTTTTGTAGGCTCAGTGGCCCTGGTTAATTCATGTTTAATTTGGGTAAATAAAAATTCCATCCATTCTATTAGTATGCATGGCTAGAAATAATCCATTATTGTGCCTCTGCTAGGACTAAGGGAAAACAGATTTACTTTAGAAAGTTGTTCTTTCTGTTGGCTCAGGCCACCTATATATACCACTGAACCTGTATTAATGTGTTTGTGTTCTATGTTCCAAGGATATAAGAATTATCTTAAGAATATTAACTAAAATAAATGGTGCCCTATGTGTTGGCACTTCACTAGTCATCAGGCGAGATGAGGCTAATGAGCTCTTCTGAACCCCATGCCATTGAGGTCTTCCTACTTTATATTCATAGACCTGCATTTGACTTGGATGAGAACCTTATAATTAGTGATGTATGTATATTTTGTTTGCAGATACTTTGTAATTTATATCAATGTAACACTCACCATGTGATGACTCCGTATGGCTGACACCTTTAAACCATTGACGGCTCTTCACATTCTTCTCTGGGTGGTAAAAGATAATATAAAGTTTGGGCACAAAGAGGCCTCCGAGTATGACAAAAGCACAAAGACTGATGGAGACACAGAGAGTTGCGACCTGAACCTGCAGGACACATGAGAAGAAGACAAGGTCACCAATGTATGGACCATTAGTAGAACTCATCGTTGACTACATTGAGTGGAGAGTCAGCAGGCTTCTAAAGCATTCTAACCAAGAGGGCAAGGACATCGTAGAAGGGCTGTGGGCACATAGAGGTGGTCGGATCATTAATCATCTCCATGTTGCTTCTACTTTTTGAATTCATGACCAAAATAATTGCACCAAGCACAAAGTGACAGAAATATGTAAAGCAGTAGATCCATGAACAATTGTGTGACTGGAGAAGTTGTGCACATGCATGACCATTTCTTGTGGGTGATGAAGACAGGAAGACAGGACAGTTTCGGAGGGAAGATTCAAGAAGCATTTAAAACTTTGAATTGTGGATACTAAAAGTATTTGAAGATAAGTCTGTTGGCTGATCACGAAGGGGGTGTCACGACCAGAGGATGTGGATCCTGTGGGTCCCCTGATAGTGGACTAGGAATTAGCCCAATATAGCTGACTGCCAGAGTCAGGACCCTGGTGTCTATACCAGTCACACAGAAAGCAGCTAACTGCAGCAGTGTGTACAGAGTCCAACAGAGGCAGAGTAACGGAACAGATGATCTTTACTGGCAGAAGTCACCTGAAACAAAGGCAATACAAAGTTCAGAGTAATACGGTATACTGGGTCAGGCGGAATCGTAGTCAGACAGTGCAAGGTCAGAGGTCCAGACGAACTTACTGACGGCAGGCAGAATCATAGTCAGGAAATGCAGGGGTCAATGCTGGAGGCAGACAGGCAGGGAAGGTCAGGGTGTATTGGCAAAAAGTCCAGTACACAGCAGGGCAGAGCAGCAGGAAGCTGCAGCAGAGGTTATCAGGTATAACAACCACGCTTAGGCACTTCATGGTCAATGAAGCTGCCCTAAATACCAGTAGCCCACCTCCAGGCAGAGCCAGTAATCAGGAAGCGTGCTCAATTCTCCTATAACAAATGGAGAGGTGCACTCGGATACGCTATAGTGCACAATAAGAGACCTGGCAGTGAGGGCAGATGCGGCGGTATGCTGACGCAGGCCCGCTCCTCCTGCGAGGTAGGCCAGAGCTGGGACCCATGGCGCTGCAGTGTGCAGACGGCGGTCTGTTACACTGCGGTGAGGTCACGGACCCAATACTGACAGTGGGTAAGAGGATCTTGTATCACTTTCCTCCTACTGTGCAGTAAGTAGATGATGAGTCGATTTCTGCACAGTCGTCGCTTTGTCGTCTATTGCACTGCTACTCGGAGCAAAGGTGCAGGAAGGGCTGGCAAAGTAGGCCACCGCTTATAGGGGGTGGGGGCGCAGCTCGGGACGCAATAGAGGCTGCAACGATTAATCAACGCTAGGGGAGGGAGACGGGGCTGGAGGCAACTCGCGGTGGGGCCAGTGCAGTAACTGTACTCTACAACGGCCCCGCCGCTCACAGCAGTGTACATTTCTAAACTGTAATCCGTATCCTGCAGTAACTTTAAATCAGCGCTCATCTACCTTACACTCAGCTTCGGTAACAGGCAGTGCGGGCGGCTCGCTCACTCACTGACGTCACGCGCCTGCTCCTCCCACTAGGCGCCGCAGGCACGTGACGTCAGTGAGTGAGCGTTACCGAAGCTGAGTGTAAGGTAGATGAGCGCTGATTTAAAGTTACTGCAGGATACGGATTACAGTTTAGAAATGTACACTCCTGTGAGAGGAGGGGGATCTGTGGATGACACTGTTATAGGGAGGGGGATCTGTGGATGACACTGTTATAGGGAGGGGGCTCTGTGGATGACACTGTTATAGGTGGGGGATCTGTGGATGACACTGTTATATGGTGGGGGCTCTGTGGATGACACTGTTATAGGGAGGGGGCTCTGTGGAAGGCACTGTTATGGGTGGGGATCTGTGGATGACACTGTTATGGGGTGGGGGATCTGTGGATGACACTGTTATCGGGAGGGGGCTCTGTGGAAGGCACTGTTATGGGGTGGGGGGGATCTGTGGATGGCACTGTTATAGGGAGGGGGATCTGTGGATGGCACTGTTATTGGGAGGGGGATCTGTGAATGAAACTGTTATAGGGAGGGGGATCTGTGGATGACACTGTTATGGGGGATCTGTGGATGACACTGTTATGGGGGGGATCTGTGGATGGCACTGTTATGGGGGGGATCTGTGGATGGCACTGTTATGGGGAGGGGGATCTGTGGATGGCACTGTTATGGGGAGGGGGATCTGTGGATGGCACTGTTATGGGTGGGGTGGGGATCTGTGGGGTGGTTCAAAGGGCGTGGTCAATGGGCGGAGTCAAGGGGGCAGCAAAATTAGCTTTTGCCTAGGGTGTCAAAAATCCTTGCACCAGTCCTGGGTGCAGGCGTGAGATTGACAGGGCTGCACGGGATGTCCAGTCCTGCCAGTAACCTGGGGTGGGCTCATAGCTGCTCAAGACCTCAATGAACGCATTAGTTCGCTAATCTCCAATGCTGCATCATCTTTTAACCATCTCAGAGCACTTGGGTTGCTTTTATTTTCTTCTTACATGTCCTTCAGATGGTCTACACTTTGGATCCATGGAGTTCCTGGAGCGCCCTACTGATGGATGTTCTTCTGAGATAATTTGGAAGCTGATAACACTGTGAAGCCCTGAGGTTTAGTGGTTGGTGTCCGCCTCCTGGGCCTGATTCTCTTCCCCCTGGTTGAACGGGGCTCAGGGACCCATGTTTGTTGGGGGACATGGTCTTTGGACCCCTACATAGGAAATACAGATTGTAAAAATAATATACTGGAGAGAGTATATCTGAATGTGTATCCAGCTCCCTTGTCTAGAATTACACTAGCAGATCCCGCAGGTGATTGTCAGGAAAGACCGCCTGCTCCTCAGGAATGGAGAGCGCTGCTATTACAGGTGGCAATCTCCTCCACAGTTTGGGGAGGAGCGGTCGCTAATGCCATCACTTGTCCCATACAGAATCATTGTTTGGTAGACAGCACAATCTGCCACCAGCAAACAATGATTTTTAAGTATTCTGAAAGATTCTGAATGTCTGAGGAGTAAGTATCGGCGGCAGTATTACACTGCCAGATCATTGCTAACGAGTGCTCTTACAAATGCTTGCTAGTGACGATCTGGCCAATAATCAGCCAGTGTAATATAAGCTTGACTCTGATTCTCACAGATAAAGGTCTCGGAGTATCCAGTATCCAGGAGCGTAGCTAACGGTTCATGGTCCCTAGTGCAAGAGTTCAGCTTGGGGCCCCCCTTCCCTGAGTGATTTGTGTGTCTTCTTATGTGGCACAAGGGTCTTTGGGCCCCTCAGGCTCCTGGGCCCGGTAGCGACTGCTACCTCTGCACCCCCTATAGCTACGCCCGTGCCAGTATCTCTACATATGCTGATAGGGAGTGAAGAAAAGGCTCAAAAAGTGTGCAAAAGAGCAAAACTGCCATAAGATGCTCAAGATTATATTGTATGAGGGGGATGAACCAAGGATAGCCTTGGATAACAGACATAGGAAGTTGACCAGGGGGGGGAAGATAGCTTGAAAGGATAAAATATTCAGGTAAAGAACCTGTGGATGGAACCTAGATGAGAGGAGAGACTGGAGGTCCAGGTGTGGTAATTATGTCCTGGAAGGTTTAGGAGCTATATGTTGTCTATGTTTATTGTGTCATCTTGGTTGTTAAGTCAATGTCATCATTGTTGTTGGGAGGTTTCCCTGTAATATTCCTTCCTTTCTAGCTCGGTTATGTCTCCATATACTTATATGTCAGTAATAATAACTGTAGCATCGATTATCCACAATACACAATAGACTTTTTTATGTTCTCACTTTTGTATCTCGTTTATTGCACCTAACCTTTGAATCAGACCCCGTAAGAGTATAGTATATTTAATATATATTTATATTTAATAATTTCTTACCCCTAGGAATCCTATCTTTATCAGTTATCCCATGGATAGGTGATAAATGTTTGTAAAACATTCCTTTACGCTAACAGTGGACCAAGTGCAGAATCCCAGCTGTAGGACCTCACTGTTATCTGAAGAGTAAGAGTGGAGAAACACTTCAAGTATTATTACATTCCATGTTTGTTCCTGGACTAGCCATCCCTAAAAAGTCTCCTGATACTTCCTTTTATGATATATTAACATGTTGTGTTTCTTAACTTTACCTTGGAATAATCGGAGGTCACATAGAAGATGGGCAGTGAGGCCAACCAGATGATGCAGGTGGTGTACATGGTGAACCCAATGCATTTGGCTTCGTTGAAGTTTTCCGGATACTTGCGGGTTTTAAAGGCATAGACCGTGCAGAGGAGAATGAGCAGAACGTTGTAGACCAGAGAGAGCAATAACCTGATGCCTCCTGATCTGCACTTCACAGTCATATGATGTTTATCTGGAGATATGGACTCCATGACTTCAGCCGGGTCTACAATCAGCCAAATGAGCAGCCCCAGGAGCTGGCAGGTGATGAGGGCCAGGCAGATGGACAGCTGGGATGTCAGGCTGATGTAGCGCGGTTGTACAATCCCCTTCTTCGCGCTGTTGAAGATGCGGGTGATACGATTAGTCTTGGTCAATAAGGCAGAATAACAAATAGCGAATGATGTGGCAAGTCCGAAACGATGTAGGCTGCAGACGACACGTGAAGGCCGAGCAATGAAGATAAAAGTCATGACATAGAGAAGAAGGACCCCGATCAACAGGATGTAACAGAATTCACGCCCCGTGGCTTTCACAATTGGGGTGTTGTTATTCCACACCAGGACTCCACCCACAAAGATGGTGGACAATATTCCCAGACAGGAAACGCAGATGGATCCTATAGCCAGCCCATCCCCCCACTGGATATAGTCTAGAGGGAGCTTGGAGCAGCCATTGCCATCGGTGTTGGGCCAGTATCCGGGGTCACACTCTTTGCACGTGGACTCATTTATTAAAGCCTCATTTGGGTGACACTTGATACAAACCCAACAGCATGGATTCCCCTGCTCGATGTTCTTCCATTCATGATTACCACAAGGTTTACGACAGTGGGATTCAGGCACAATGTTATTATCCCACAAGATGTGACTCAGATTGAGTGTCAGCTTCTCTGCCCAGGAGCCAATCTGCTGGTGCTGGTAGCTTCCATTCATCTCCTGGATAGTGAAGATGTTGTATCGAGCAGGTCCATTACCATCCTTATCAAATTCCACCGTGTACTGAACATCTGGAGGAAGGAACGGAGCTACGGGGAGAAAACAAGGAACATATGATGAACCGTCTATTACATCATCCTACATATCTACTGTCAAGTCTCTTCTCTGTCCTCAAGAAAACACTTCATGTCGGTCCTCTGGCCCGGTTCAGCCTTGTCATAGGGGGCAAGTATGGTTCAAGCTGGATAAGGCTAAAGGTAAGAAGTGTTATCCTGAGGACACAGTAAGGAAGGAACATTAGGATGGATGATACTTACTCCCATGTTAACTCCAACCTTCATTAAACAAGTGCCCTCTCTGCTGTAAAAACCTTTTATAAATATTCTGCTACTTGCTAATATACTGTTATTGAAGTGATTGAATAAGTTGGCTCACTGACGGAAAAAATATGGATATCTGGTGCTCTTACCCTAAAATCTGGTTCAGCGCACCAGAAAATGGAAAATATACAAAATTTGGAGGTTTGGGTAGGCTCACAGGAATATGGTTGTATGCAGCAATTTTAATAGTAGTATAATAACACTGGTATTCACATAAATAAATATAGTAACATATGAATAAAAATGTAAATGTATAGCGTGTAAAACATATATATAAAAATATGAGAAATACAGTCCACTGCAGTTCAACCTTTTTAAATGCAGTTGCTAGAAGAGTCCAGCTTTGATAGGGATCGATACTCTGTGGAGAGATTCACATTGAATATTTGTGTCTGAATCTTAAATTGCTCATCCACACTTGTGTAATTCAAATCCCGAATAGTCTCACTTATTATTTATAACACACTTTGAGATGGGATGGTAGTACTACGGTCGTGGTGGGTTTTCTTTGCGCGTCCACTCACACTGACCTGGATGGATCACTTTCACCGTCTCGAATCTCGCTGTTCTGGCTCCAGCGCTGTTTAAGTTTTCCCGCTTGGCAAGTGAGTATTCTCGTGCACTGGGTTCGGCGTCTCACGTGACCTGGTTCCGGTCATGTGCTTCAGTCTCCTCCATGCGCTGCCTCAATATCGGCTATAATGAGCTGTAGTTGGAGATTCGGGTTTTGTAAATCCTGGGTTTAGGAGCGCTCCCAATAATAATGTTAGATGTTTGCTGGTATATTAATGCATGTCGTTCCTCTGCATACTAGGAGTCACCAAACGCGTTTCAAAGCCCTCACTGGCTTCTTCCTCAGTGGTCTAGTATGCATCTGTTAGTGGGTCCCTTTTTATAGAGATTTTTTTTTATTTTTTTAGTGGATCTCTATAATTTGTGGGGTGGATTGCGCCATGAGATACATGTAAAGTATATAGGTATATAAATGTGCAAAAGTAAATAACAAAGAACCCAGAGTATATATAAAATACATATAGTGCAAAATACAAATATAAAAATATAAAAATAGAATGCAGGATCTTTTCCAAGTGTAAAATATATATATCAGAGAATGACTTCTGGGAACATTCCATATTTGTTTTTATTTTATGTTTTCATATTTTTTATGAGTGGGTTTTTGTATATGATAGTCTGGATGTTCTGTACAGTACAATAGGTATTCCATAGAAATGTAAGATATAAAAAGATATATATCCATATGTGAGATATTTCAAATATTCCCTAGGTCGAATATTCCCAATACACCTTAGAAACAATATTCGACCTAGGGAATATTTGAAATATCTCACATATGGATATATATCTTTTTATATCTTTTTTACATTTCTATGGAATACCTTTTGTACTGTACAGAACATCCAGACTATCATATATTTTACACTTGGAAAAGATCCTGCATTCTATTTTTATATTTTTATATTTGTATTTTGCACTATATGTATTTTATATATACTCTGGGTTCTTTGTTATTTACTTTTGCACATTTATATACCTATATACTTTACATGTATCTCATGCACAATCCACCCCACAAATTATAGAGATCCACTAAGAAAAAAAAAAAAAAAAACTCTATAAAAAGGGACCCACTAACAGATGCATACTAGACCACTGAGGAAGAAGCCAGTGAGGGCTTTGAAACGCGTTTGGTGACTCCTAGTATGCAGAGGAACGACATGCATTAATATACCAGCCAACATCTAACATTATTATTGGGAGCGCTCCTAAACCCAGGATTTACAAAACCCGAACCTCCAACTACAGCGCATTATAGCCGATATTGAGGCAGCGCACGGAGGAGACTGAAGCACATGACCGGAACCAGGTCACGTGAGACGCCGAACCCAGTGCACGAGAATACTCACTTGCCAAGCGGGAAAACTTAAACAGCGCACGGAGCCAGAACACGCGAGATGCCGAGACGGTGAAAGTGATCCATGCAGGTCAGTGTGGGTGCGGGACGCCGCAAAAGAAAAAACCACCAGGACCGTAAGTACTACCATCCCATCTCAAAGTGTGTTATAAATAATAAGTGAGACTATTCGGGATTTGAATTACACAAGTGTGGATGAGCAATTTAAGATTCAGACACAAATATTCAATGTGAATATGTGAATCTTTCCACAGAGTATCGATCCCTATCAAAGCTGGACTCTTCTAGCAACTGCATTTAAAAAGGTTGAACTGCAGTGGACTGTATTTCTCATATTTTTATATATATGTTTTACACGCTATACATTTATATTTTTATTCTTATATTACTATATTTATGTGAATACCAGTGTTATTATACTACTATTAAAATCGCTGCATACAACCATATTCCTGTCTGCCTACCCAAACCTCCAAATTTTGTATACTTACTAATATACTGACCTGATCCACCTCCTAAAGCGGAGGGTTTGGGAAAATATATATCTAGGCAAGACAGCAGCACAAACTGCTCGCCCATCCTGGACTCGGCTGATAACTCATCTACAGGTATATTATGGAGATGACCGTTCATTTTACTGCATGTCCCCAATTTAATGACCTTCTGACTTCCCATGCTCACCGGTAAATCTTGCTTTTCTAAGAAATGTCATTAAGGTGGTGTCATTGTGCTTCACCAAACAGTTGGAGCTCACATTAGGGCAGATGACGCTGTACATATCCTGTAGGGCATGGGCTATGGCGTACACAGCGTTCACTACAGACATGACCTTAGGTGAAGGTAGAAATTCCACTTTGAGCTCTGAGTTTTCCAGGTTACTTTCCTGGGGATATAAAGGAGAAGTAAGATAAAATGATTCAGAAAACAGGGATCTGAACTTTGGGTCTGTGATAGTGTAGGCGTTCGCGTCCATCTTTGCCTGGAAATGGTCATTGAACCTCTGCAGTGGATATGACTGACTGTTAATAGAGATGATACGTCCAAGAGCTTTGTCATATTCCTTCACAATGTCCTTTGTTAACCCCCAGGTAGAGCCGACCACCCAGATGAAGGATGCTTTGAGCGTACGAGCCGCAAGTCAGGAGACGTTCTACATCGTTTAGACCAACAAAGAGAACCACCACCTTAGCCCTGGTTTGACTCTGCAGGTTCATGATGACCTGTTTGAAGTTTCTCCTACACATCATTATGGTAGCAATACAGATGTTGCGAAGTTCGGCTTCTTTCTTGAATTGCTCCATGCCTAAACTAAGAATGAAGTCGTCAGAAGCCAAAATGGACACATAGGTCGAGCCAAAATGGGTGAGGATGTCTATAATCGCTGTTGACTGATATCTGGGCAGGTGGCACCATGCGCAGTAAGGAAGGATGTTTCCATAATTTGAAGCCTCTAGTGGAATAGCTGATCACAGGTTGGAGAAAATTAAGAATCTAAAAACAAAGAAACAAAATTTATTGATTATAAGACCAGAAACAAAAGTGACAACAACTTCCAGTGTGTAGAACAAGAACACCTTGGTGAAGATCCTACATCAAATGTGGATTCTTGTGTCTCCAGAGCAGAGAGCGGCTAAGAAGAACATTCTGTACGAAGACAGTGTAATTCTCCATTTCCCCTGTCGGCAGGGGTGTAGCTAAAGGCTTATGGGCCCCAGTACAAGAGTTCAGCTTGGTCCCCCTTCCCTCAAAGCTTTGTGGCCAGGGGAAGGAAAACACATAGCCTTCATGCTGCCTGAGGCAAAAATTCAAACAGTAACCCACCCATGTCAAATTTTTGACCTTACCTCTTCCCTCCAGCCAGAGGTGTAACTTCACCAGTGTGCAGTTTCTATAATACTGGTGTTTTCTTATGTGGAACAAGGGTCTTTGAGGCCCTTCAGGCTCCTGGGCCCGGTAGCGACTGCTACCTCTGCACCCCACTAAAGCTACACCCTTGCCTGTTGGGGTGCAGCAGAAAAACTGAAAACTTGTTACTGGGTTCCTACACAGATTTATTCTGATTTATGTTTACCCATGTAACAAAAATGGATTATCGAAAGTGGAGCACCCCTTTAAGAAATGGAGATGCACTTACTAAAAGGCATCTTAATGTTTTTGATCATCAATTTGTAAAGTCCGACCATCGTACCTGATGAGATCTATAATCATCTTCAGCTTCAATGATTGCCGCTATTGTATGATTTGTCATTTCTCTTTCTTCATGTTCCCTTATAATGTAATCATATTTACACAAGAACTTGATGGAAGCGATTAGTTTTATCCCAGGAAGAACAGTGAGATTCCTATTAACTTCTTCCGTAGCGAACCTCATGGCCTCCATCAGCTGCACGCTCTCAAAAAGGTTTGGACTTTTATTCTCCCATTCATTGGGTACAGATACATTCATTAACTACAACAAACCCAGCAATCTTCAGTTTCAGTTTTGGGGGCTGCTCCTCATACGATTGCCCCCCATTACTGCATAGAACTCCCAGGGAAAGTAAAGACCAGAAGATGGCAGCCATCGGAGGAAAGATCTGGACTCAAGAGATGACCCTCCTGAGGTGACGTGAAGAGAAAGTCTTTTGTCCAGTTTGGGACCTGAAAACAGAAGATATAACATGAGCATGGAGTGGAATATCTGTACACGAGGCTTCCAGCTGAGGAGGAGACTGCAGGTAATCACTGGGGGTCACGAGAAGACCCCCATTATCAGCGGGTGCTGCTTACAGACACACCATCATTTTGAACAAATATGAAATCCACAGTGGGTGCCGGACGGAAGAGGAGAAAGACATCAACAAATATATTTCAAAATCTTTTTGCCCTCAGGTTTGTACAGTAGAGCTTCAGACATGTCGGAGGTTCCTTTATAGCCAATTCCATCAAATTTCTGAAAACTAGAAATAAAAGGATGGGCACCACCATGTCAGATACCCAACAGACTCATCATAGTCATTGGGTGTGTCATGTACCATTCTCTCACCTCTGCTCAGTATCTGACTTTGTCATCTCATCCTTCCTTCTTTCTGACCACAATCCTTTCCTTTACTATAAAGATCTCTAATTATCCCCATGACACTCTGACCTTCCAGTACAGACTGCGGCAACTGTGGCACACACCTGAAACACGTATTCTCCAGCGGTGCTCTAGGTGTGCCGAACATTTATGGAGGAAGATTTGTTCCATTATAATTTAATGCATCAAACCTAGAACTTGGTCCACCACCTTGTCAAACAAGTCTACTTCTCTCATCTCCTCACTGTCAAATATCCTGAGATGAATGTGATACTTTTCACACCCTCCTCAGCACTAAAATGCATGTGACAATCACTGACTGTGGTAAAGACCTGGCTGCTTACTTCAGAGATAAGATTGATAACATCCAGCAGGAAACAACGGCCCAGTCCCCAGCCAGCTTTTATCCTCCTCCTTCCATCATTACCTCTTGATTTCTCTCCTCATTTGACCCTATAACAGAAGGCCCCTCTCTTCTTCTCAACCAATGACCTGCAGCAGTGATCCTATTCTATTACACCTCCTTCAGTCCCTCTCCATGGCCGTCATTAGTCACCGAACTACAATATTTAACCTCTACCTATCTTCTGACACCTTTTCAGTCTCTCCAACATTCTATTGTAACTATTAAAATGAAACATCTCTTGAGCGCCTATGTTGCTAACTACTGACCTGCTTTAATCTCCCCTTGATCTCTAAAGTCCTTGTCTATTCTCACCTAATAAACTACCTTTCTGCTAACTTTTTCCTGACCCCTTACAATCTGGCTTTCATCTTTTACACTTTACTGAAACTTCCCTTAACAAAGTGTTTAATGATCTCCTGACAGCATAAAGGAATGGCAGCTACTCTCTACTGATTCTTCTGGATCTCTCTGCAGCATTTGACCACATCTCCTCCTCACCATGTTCCACTTTATTGACCTTAAAGGGGTTGTCTGAGTTATGAAAAAAATATATATTGCACTGTAAATCTGATGGGCAGCAATATATAACTGAGCTAAGCAAGTTTTAGGTAAAAAACATTATTTTTCCTAATTTCCCTGGTTCTTCTGGCCCTTTGTTTACCTGCAATAACAACAATCTCTACCCCTCCCCCTGCTCTGCAAAGAGAGTATATAAGTGCTGTCCTGAGTGACATGTCTGCCTGCTGGGATACTCAGCAGCATGTTGTATGTGTAGAATTACAAGTCCCAGCTGTACAATGACACTGCTGATACACACAGGATCTTCTCCCTACCTGTTCTTGTGCAGAACTCCTCTAGCCTGTGAGCTCCTGTGCCCAGCATTTGTCTCCTTGCTGCCTGCAGCTACTCAGTAAAGCCTTCAGCCCTGAGTCTGTGCTCCTAAAGGGGTTAATCTTTCCTGAAGTATCCAGGGGGAGGGAGACACAGGGTAGACAGCAGCAGAAGACAGAAGAGCAGGGAGGTGTGGCAAGCACAGTGACGTCTCATGTACTAACACATATCTGCTCTCTCAGGCTTGTGCACGAAACATGATCAGAGCAGGGAGAGAAGCTGACATCACAGGTCATGTGACCCTTAGTGAAATCTGAGAAAGCAGCAACTACAGATGCAGTAAGTGCATGGTAAAGTTGTTACATTTTATTAGTTAGAAACATACAAAGCTATCTCCTGGTTTCCTCCGATCTCTCTGACAGCTCCTTCAGTGTACTGTATTATTTGCTGGCTCTACTTCTCCTCATCCTCTTGATTTTGGGCTTCTTTGTGGTTCAGTCCTAGGTCCTCACTTCTTTTGTCTGTACAGCCACAGTTTTTCTACACAGCCCCTTTCAGACAGACCATGAGCAGATTTTGTTTCCTGTACCATCTCAGAACACCAGTGACTGTCCACTGTCTCCGACATCTTGTCCTCTCTATATCTGAAACTGAATCTCTCAAAAACTCGACCTCTTGTCTTTCCGCCATCTACTAACCTACCTAAACCCGATTTCTCCATCTCAGTGTGTGGCACTACCATCAGGCCTGCTGTCTTGGGGCCACGCTTGACTCAGATCTTTCCTTTGCTTCCCAATATCCAATCACTTGCACGCTCATGTCATCTGCACCTCATGATCATCTCCATAATCCGCCCTTTTCTCACGATAGAAATGTTCACAACTCTTGTTGTTGCTTTGATTCATTCTCGTCTTGACTACTGTAACTGATTACTAATCGGTCATTCTCTCACTAAACTCTACCGTCTTCAGTCTGTCCTAAATGCAGTGGCCAGGCTCACCTGTCTGTCCACCCACTACACCAATGCCTCTAGCCTGTGCCAGTCACTTCCCTGGTTGCCCATCCACAACAGAATATGGTTAACCCACAAAGCTCTCCACAGTGCTGCACCTCCCTCATTTCTGTCGACCATCCTACCTTCACTCTCCATTCTGCCAATGATCTAACGTTAACATCCTCCATAATCTGAACCTCTCACAAGCCATCTTCAAGACTTCTCTCGAGCTGCACTAGCTCTCTGGAATACACTTCCCCCGGGAATCAGGTCAATTCCCAACTTTCTTAGCTTCAAACAAGCCTTAAAAACTCATCCGCACCGCTCTATTTAGTACAAAGATGGCCAGACCGCTATATAAAACAATCAATTTTATCTTTTGTGTCACCCTTATCTCCTCATAGATTGTAAGCTCTTGCGAGCAGGGCCCTCACTCCTAGTGTTCCAGTTGTGTATTATCCTGTAATTCTGTGATGTTTATTTGTTTCTGATTGTCAAGCGCCGCGGAATATGATGGCGCTATAGAAATAAAGATTATTACTATTACGATTAGTGTCCGTCAGATAGATGACAGATCTGGCACTGCTTCTATGCAGATATGAACCTCGCCCGTCACATATATGTGAGGTTTATACACATAGCTACATGCATCACGTATGTACATGTTACTGTACGATGCCGAGGAAGAAGCTGCACCTAGTCCATTACTGATAAGGAATCTTTACTCTGTCGCTTTTCTGTTCAGTGCCGACTCCAGAATCCACATTTATCCTGAGGATCAGATTGTCTGCGCTCGGCAGGGGCGGAATGGAGACTTAAAGTGGCCCTGGAAAAAAACTAAAAGTGGCCCCATTATGTAGTTGGGTCCGAATTGACAGAAGGCGGGACAAAACAGGTAGGCAGAGCCAAATACCACAGTGCAGTACAATATACTGCCCCAGCAGAGCCAAATACCACAGTGCATCACAATATACTGCCCCGGCAGAGCCAAATACCACAGTGCATTACAGTATACCGCCCCAGCAGAACCAAATCCCACAGTGCAGCACAGTATACTGCTCCAGCAGAACCAAATACCAAAGTGCAGCACAATATATCGCCCCAGCAGAGCCAAATAACACAGTGCAGCACAAAATACTGCCCCAGCACAACCAAATACCACAGTGCAGCACAATATACTGTCCCAGCAGAGCTAAATACCAGAGTGCAGCACAATATACCGCCCCGGCAGAGCCAAATACAACAGTGCAGCACAATATACCGCCCCGGCAGAGCCAAATACCACAGTGCAGTACAATATACCGCCCCAGCAGAGCCAACTACCACATTGCAGCACAATATACTGCCCCAACAGAGCCTAATACCCCAGTGCATCATAGAATACTGTCCCAGCAGAGCTAAATACCACAGTGCATCACAATATACTGCTCCAGCAGAGCCAAATACCACAGTTCAGCACAATATACTGCCGCAGCAGAGCCAAATACCACAGTTCAGCACAATATACTGCCCCAGCAGAGCCAAATACCACAGTGCAGCACAATATACTGCTCCAGCAGAGACAAATACCACAGTTCAGCACAATATACTGCCCTAGCAAAGCCAAATACCACAGTGCAGCACAATATACTGCCCCAGCAGAGCCAAATACCACAGTGCATCACAGAATACTGTCCCAGCAGAGCCAAAATACCACAGTGCACCACAATATAATGCCCCAACAGAGCCAAATACCACAGTTCAGCACAATATACTGCCGCAGCAGAGCCAAATACCACAGTTCAGCACAATATACTGCTACAGCAGAGCCAAATAACACAGTGCAGCACAATATACCACCCCAGCAGAGCCAAATACCACAGTGCAGCACAATATACTGCCCCAGCAGAGCCAAATACCACAGTGCATCATAGAATACTTCCCCAGCAGAGCCACATACCACAGTGCAGCACAAAATACCTCTTAAAAAACTGCCCCTCTGTGGTGACCAGTGCCAGCTGTCACATTTCGTCTTCCTTCTCCAGTTGCCTGACGATGACAATACAGTTGAATTCAGGAGTCAGGTAGGAGCGTCGGATCATTATTTACCCTGGCTGGCCGTCGTGAGGATGGCTCAGGCGGAACTTTTCCTGTGGGGTCTATGGCCAATCCACCCCTGGCGCTCGGTCTCATGTTCAATGGAGTCTGAAAACTTTATTGTAGTTAATTGCATAAAAATGATAAAAAGCTGCGCGTTGTGTTATATTCTGGACCGTTCTACAGTCACCGACTGAAGGCTCTACCTGCTGTGAGCAGTTCTTGTTATAAGGTGCAGTATAATGACCGGCGCTGTATTACTGATGATGATTATTATACTATTCTCTATATCAGGGATCAGCAACCTCCCGCACTCCAGCTGTTCTGAAACTACAACTCCCAGAATCCTACTTTCACTTCTTTTGGAGTTAAATGAACAGCTGAGTAAATTTGCATGCTAGGAGTTGTAGTTTCACAGCATCTGGAGCACTGAAGGTTGCTGATCCCTGCATTATATCGTCTCCAGCCCTGTCTATAATGTGACACCGAGAAACTTACATTTATCACAAGTCAAAGAAAACATAAAACTCATCAATTATTAACTAAAGAAACTGTAACAAAGTAACTAACAATAATAATATAAAAGGTAATGTAGAAGATGATACAATCAATAACACATAAATCCGCACCTTTCAGATGAGGGATCGGGGGCTGAGGTCCGGAGGTTTCCTTTCTTTCCTCTCGTTCCTCCAGAGTCTTCACTTTGATAGAATTCAGCGTCTTGTGAGGAGCAGGTGAAGCGTCTTCTTCTTATAGAGAGAAATTTACGGTCATTAGCAGAGCCCCCCCATCACTGACACATTATAATCACCATTAACAGGACGCTCCCAGCTCCGGATGTGGAGAGAGGTTATCTAATAATCACTAAAAGTAATAATTACTGGTCAGATGTCATTAAGAATCAGTACAGAATAAGTAATGTAATGTATGTACACAGTGACTGCACCAGCAGAATAGAGAGTGCAGCTCTGGAGTATAATACAGGATGTAACTCAGGATCAGTACAGGATAAGTAATGTATGTACACAGTGACTGCACCAGCAGAATAGTGAGTGCAGCTCTGGAGTATAATACAGGATGTAACTCAGGATCAGTACAGGATAAGTAATGTATGTACACAGTGACTGCACCAGCAGAACAGTGAGTGCAGCTCTGGAGTATAATACAGGATGTAACTCAGGATCAGTACAGGATAAGTAATGTATGTACACAGTGACTGCACCAGCAGAATAGTGAGTGCAGCTCTGGAGTATAATACAGGATGTAACTCAGGATCAGTACAGGATAAGTAATGTATGTACACAGTGACTGCACCAGCAGAATAGTGAGTGCAGCTCTGGAGTATAATACAGGATGTAACTCAGGATCAGTACAGGATAAGTAATGTATGTACACAGTGACTGCACCAGCAGAATAGTGAGTGCAGCTCTGGAGTATAATACAGGATGTAACTCAGGATCAGTACAGGATAAGTAATGTATGTACACAGTGACTGCACCAGCAGAATAGTGAGTGCAGCTCTGGAGTATAATACAGGATGTAACTCAGGATCAGTACAGGATAAGTAATGTATGTACACAGTGACTGCACCAGCAGAATAGTGAGTGCAGCTCTGGAGTATAATACAGGATGTAACTCAGGATCAGTACAGGATAAGTAATGTATGTACACAGTGACTGCACCAGCAGAATAGTGAGTGCAGCTCTGGAGTATAATACAGGATGTAACTCAGGATCAGTACAGGATAAGTAATGTATGTACACAGTGACTGCACCAGCAGAATAGTGAGTGCAGCTCTGGAGTATAATACAGGATGTAACTCAGGATCAGTACAGGATAAGTAATGTATGTACACAGTGACTGCACCAGCAGAATAGTGAGTGCAGCTCTGGAGTATAATACAGGATGTAACTCAGGATCAGTACAGGATAAGTAATGTATGTACACAGTGACTGCACCAGCAGAATAGTGAGTGCAGCTCTGGAGTATAATACAGGATGTAACTCAGGATCAGTACAGGATAAGTAATGTATGTACACAGTGACTGCACCAGCAGAATAGTGAGTGCAGCTCTGGAGTATAATACAGGATGTAACTCAGGATCAGTACAGGATAAGTAATGTATGTACACAGTGACTGCACCAGCAGAATAGTGAGTGCAGCTCTGGAGTATAATACAGGATGTAACTCAGGATCAGTACAGGATAAGTAATGTATGTACACAGTGACTCCACCAGCAGAATAGTGAGTGCAGCTCTGGAGTATAATACAGGATGTAACCTCAGGATCAGTACAGGATAAGTAATGTATGTACACAGTGACTGCACCAGCAGAATAGTGAGTGCAGCTCTGGAGTATAATACAGGATGTAACTCAGGATCAGTACAGGATAAGTAATGTATGTACACAGTGACTGCACCAGCAGAATAGTGAGTGCAGCTCTGGAGTATAATACAGGATGTAACTCAGGATCAGTACAGGATAAGTAATGTATGTACACAGTGACTGCACCAGCAGAATAGTGAGTGCAGCTCTGGAGTATAATACAGGATGTAACTCAGGATCAGTACAGGATAAGTAATGTATGTACACAGTGACTGCACCAGCAGAATAGTGAGTGCAGCTCTGGAGTATAATACAGGATGTAACTCAGGATCAGTACAGGATAAGTAATGTATGTACACAGTGACTGCACCAGCAGAATAGTGAGTGCAGCTCTGGAGTATAATACAGGATGTAACTCAGGATCAGTACAGGATAAGTAATGTATGTACACAGTGACTGCACCAGCAGAATAGTGAGTGCAGCTCTGGAGTATAATACAGGATGTAACTCAGGATCAGTACAGGATAAGTAATGTATGTACACAGTGACTGCACCAGCAGAATAGTGAGTGCAGCTCTGGAGTATAATACAGGATGTAACTCAGGATCAGTACAGGAGTAAGTAATGTATGTACACAGTGACTGCACCAGCAGAATAGTGAGTGCAGCTCTGGAGTATAATACAGGATGTAACTCAGGATCAGTACAGGATAAGTAATGTATGTACACAGTGACTGCACCAGCAGAATAGTGAGTGCAGCTCTGGAGTATAATACAGGATGTAACTCAGGATCAGTACAGGATAAGTAATGTATGTACACAGTGACTGCACCAGCAGAATAGTGAGTGCAGCTCTGGAGTATAAT
The DNA here is from genome assembly GCA_033119425.1 of Bufotes viridis. Taxonomy (NCBI): domain Eukaryota; kingdom Metazoa; phylum Chordata; class Amphibia; order Anura; family Bufonidae; genus Bufotes; species Bufotes viridis. Next base: position 105,792,260 of record CM065596.1, read on the forward strand.
ACAGGATGTAACTCAGGATCAGTACAGGATAAGTAATGTATGTACACAGTGACTGCACCAGCAGAATAGTGAGTGCAGCTCTGGAGTATAATACAGGATGTAACTCAGGATCAGTACAGGATAAGTAATGTATGTACACAGTGACTGCACCAGCAGAATAGTGAGTGCAGCTCTGGAGTATAATACAGGATGTAACTCAGGATCAGTACAGGATAAGTAATGTATGTACACAGTGACTGCACCAGCAGAATAGTGAGTGCAGCTCTGGAGTATAATACAGGATGTAACTCAGGATCAGTACAGGATAAGTAATGTATGTACACAGTGACTGCACCAGCAGAATAGTGAGTGCAGCTCTGGAGTATAATACAGGATGTAACTCAGGATCAGTACAGGATAAGTAATGTATGTACACAGTGACTGCACCAGCAGAATAGTGAGTGCAGCTCTGGAGTATAATACAGGATGTAACTCAGGATCAGTACAGGATAAGTAATGTATGTACACAGTGACTGCACCAGCAGAATAGTGAGTGCAGCTCTGGAGTATAATACAGGATGTAACTCAGGATCAGTACAGGATAAGTAATGTATGTACACAGTGCCTTCACCAGCAGAATAGTGAGTGCAGCTCTGGAGTATAATACAGGATGTAACTCAGGATCAGTACAGGATAAGTAATGTATGTACACAGTGACTGCACGAGCAGAATAGTCAGTGCTGCTCTGGAGAATAATACAGGATGTAACTCAGGATCAGTGCAGGATAAGTAATGTATGTACACAGTGAATGCACCAGCAGAATAGTGAGTGCAGCTCTGGAGTATAATACAGGATGTAACTGATGATTTTACTAGTTTCATGACGTAAAGTCATAGTTTTATTAAAGACAATGAGGCGAGTATTGCTATCTCCTTCTTTACTTTCCACCATATAGCAGCAAAGAAAACAAATTTACATAATTAAATAACCCAGACAACAGGTACCGCCCCCTATAAGTCCATAAAAGGCAGTCCATAACCACACACTTCCTCTTTCTTTGAAAACTGGTCCCAAACGATACCGGAACAAGGAAGTCCAATCGCACCAAAACAGAACCAGGGTCGCCAGGCATGACCCCACCCGAACAAGACTTCAAACGAACAGAACAATGAAGCGGATCCATCCATCATGACCGAACGCCAACCGGGGAGTGAAATCCTGACGGCGAAAACCGAAAACCAGCAGGGTCCAACCTGAAGAGTCAGTAACCTAGGCGAGTAGAAAATAAAGGTAAGTAACACAATACTCGAGGAAATGGAATACTTAGGGATAGGTACCAACTATCCTGAAAGCTAAAACACTCTGGACATAAGGTTGGAAACCATCAGTACAACATAACATGAAACCATACAGCAAAAAAGGGAGGGCAAGGGTGGGCAATACTCGCCTCCGTGTCTTTAATAAAACTATGACTTTACGTCATGAAACTAGTAAAATCATCAGTTTCACAGCAAGACACGGAGGCTCCTATTGCAAGTTCAAAGCTAAGCAACCAAAGGCTCAAAAGGGTGAGGAGGAGGGCGAAAATAATACTCCCTGAATGTAGAAGCTCTGGACCAGTCCGCCAACCGTAGAACATCCTCCAAACGTGCCCCTGCCACCACCATGGAGGTAGCCGCGGCGCCACAAGCCGAATGTGCCGTGAAGATGGACGTGTCGATACCTGCTAAAGAAAGAACCCACTTCATCCACCTTGCCAAGGTAGGACTGGAAACCGGCCCAAAAGGATGGCGAAAGGACAGAAACAGATTTGGGACAGAAGAAGAGCGAAAACCCTGAGTACGGGATTCATACTCTTTAAGACAAGCAACCGGGCACAAGGCCGGGGAAGAAGGGAAATAGGGATAAGAGACCTCTCTGATGTTGGTTTTGGTCCTACGGGAAATATTGAAGGACACCCCGGTGGGGGTAAAGGAACGAGCATCGAAGTCCAACGCCCGGACATCCGAAACTCGCTTACAGGATACCAAACAAAAGAGGGTTAAGAGTTTGGCCGAAAGCTGACGTAAGGAGAGATCCTCATTAGGCGGCCAGGCCGAGAAGAAATCCAGCACCACGGAAACGTCCCAAGTAGATGAAAACCGCGGGTGAGGAGGACGGGACATCCTGGAACCGCGCAGCAGGCGACAAACCAGGGGGTGTTTGCCAGCTGAGACCCCATCATAACCTCTGTGGGAAGAAGAGATGGCAGAGCGGAAAAGATTCAAGGTACGGTAAGCCTTACCTGCCTCGAACAACGAAGTGAGGAACTGCAGGAGATCCGTCACAGGGGCCGAAACGGGATCCAAGTCCCGTTCCAGGCACCAAGCAGCCCAAGACCTCCAGGCCGCCCGATAGGCCTTTCTGGTGCCCGGGGCCCATGCATTATCCAGGAGCTGACGAGCCCCTCCCGAAATTCCCTCGATCTCACCGGACAGCCGGATACCAGGCAGGCCAGGAGAGAGAGAGAGCCGTCGCTGAGGAGAGGATGCAGAGATCCCATCGGGTCCCTGAGAGAGTTGACCTGAAGGGGAAGGCAACACGGCACATCTATCAGAAGTTCCAGGAGAGACGGGAACCAGCATTGGGAAGTCCAAAATGGCACAATCAGAACCAGTTCAGCCCGGTGACGTCGAATCTGGAGCAGGGTCCTCGGGATCATGGCAAAAGGAGGGAAGGCATACGGCCGAGGAGTCGACCAGTCCTGCAGGAATGCATCCACCGCTTCCGCCTCCGGGTCCGGGCGCCAGCTGTAGAAACGAGGCAACTGTGCGTTGATCCGGGAGGCGAACAGGTCGACAGAAAATGGACACCAGACGTCTGCAATCCGTGAGAATATCTCCAGGTCCAGCATCCAATCGCTGCCGTCCGAGAAGCACCTGGAGCTGAAATCCGCTCGAGAGTTGTGGAGTCCCGGAAGGTATTCCGCATGGACCATGATGTCCCTGGAAAGGCAGAAGGACCAGAAATCCTTGGCCAGGCGTGCCAACGTCGCCGAATGGGTCCCCCCGAGTTTGTTGATGTAGCGAACCGCCGATACGTTGTCCATCCGGAGACGTATACAGGCGGTCGCTCTCAGGTTGGTGAAACTGCGAACGGCGAAGGAGCCCGCCAGGAGCTCCAAAGCGTTGATATGCAGGCGGGATTCCTCCGGGGTCCAACGTCCCCCTGTCGAAACACCTTCGCAATGGGCGCCCCAACCCTGAAGGCTCGCATCCGACTCCACCGTGAATTCGGGTTGAAGACCAAAGATGGCCCTGCCATTCCAGGCCTGTAGGTTGGAGAGCCACCACGCGATTTCCTCCCGGGCCTCCGTGTCCAGTGTGATCAAGTCCGCAAAGGATGCCCCCGCTCTCAAGTGGGCGATCTTCAGCCTCTGGAGGGCGCGGTAATGTAGTGGAGCTGGAAACACGGCTTGAATTGACGAAGCCAGCAGACCGATAAGCCTTGCCAGGTGACGAAGGGACAGGTGAGGACGGGTGAGGGCATGTCTCAGCTCTTTCCGGATCGAGCGTAGTTTCGAGGAAGGGAGGCTGAGGGACTCCGCGATGGAATCCACTACAAAGCCCAGAAACTCCATCTTCCGAGCGGGGGAAAGGCAAGATTTCTCCCGGTTGATGAGAAATCCTAGGCTGGAGAGAAGGTCCATCGCCCACCGAAGGTGCAGAAGCAGGGACGGCCTGTCCTGATGAAGGATGAGAATGTCGTCCAAGTAGACGATCAGTTGCACCCTCGAAAGCGGAGCCAGGAGACTACCGGGCGCATCAGCTTGGTGAAGCACCAAGGAGCTGATGAGAGTCCAAAGGGAAGGCAGGTGAACCGCCAAAGCGTCCCTCGCCAAAGAAACCGAAGCAGGTCCCTGGAGGATGCCGCAATGGGTACAGTAAGATAGGCGTCCTTCAGATCGAGTTTCACCATCCAATCCCCCGGGAGAAGGAGATCCCTGAGGAGATGGATGCCCTCCATCTTGAAGTGACGGTATCGGACGATGGAGTTGAAGGCGCGCAGGTTGATCACGGGACGCATCTGGCCCCCTTTCTTCTGTACTAGAAAGATGGAACTTACCACTCCTTGATGGGTGAGGGGAGCCCGCTCTATAGCGTCCTTGCAGAGAAGATCTGTCAATTCCGAGTCCACCAGCTGGCAACGCAGCGTGGGGTGAGGTGGTACCCGAGAGGATAGGCCCGCCAGATGGGGTGAGGAAGTCAACTCTATGCGGAACCCCCGAACCGTCTCCAGGACCCAAGGGTCGGACGTGATTCCTGACCAATTGTGGGAAAAACATCGGAGCCTGCCCCCCACAGAAGGATCCGAAGAATTTGGAAGAGATTGAGACTTACCGGAAGCTCTGCATGTGAAAGGTGCACCGCGTGGAGGCCTGGATCTCCAGTTGCTTCCTCTTGACGGGAAGAAGGAGTAGGAGGAAGATGATGCTCTGTAGTCCTGGGAATACTGTCCCTGTCTCTGTGAGTAGGAGCCTCGACCCGAACCTCGGGCGTAGAAAGAGGAGCGGCCGGACAGTCGGCCCCTTGTACTGCCGGCCCTGGCGGAGACCCGCCCCTGGAAGACACGCTTCATTGAGGATTGGGCCTTATCCAATGCCGTGAAGGCTCCCACATAACGGCCGAGCTCCTTAATGAAGGAGTCGCCAAACAAAAGGCCTTGCGCCTCCTTGCCTGCTTCCGTGAGGGCCAAGTTAGACAGTTTGGGATCAATTTTGTATAAAATCGCCCTACGTCTCTCAATGGAGAGGGCCGTGTTGGCGTTGCCAGTTACGCAAATGGCCCGTTGCACCCAGCCCCGGAGCTCATCCGGATCTATCGGGGACCCCGAAAGTTTGGCAGACTCGGCCATTTCAAAGATTTTAGTTAGAGGCCCAAAAGCGTCAAGTAACTTATCCTGGCATCCCCGGAGGGAGGCATCCATGCCTTTACGGGGGTTCCACCCGGTTTTACCCAAGAATTGAGCCAGTTTAGGATCTACCACCGGCGTGTCACAAACTTTGTTAGGCACTTTAGGCCTTGGGCATTCGGCCCGCTATTTACTCCTCGTTTCCTTAGGCAAGGGTTGACGTACCCAGTGCTCTAAATAGGAGCCAACATGCTCCAGGGGGGCCCATTCTGCGGACCTGGGGTGGTGCAGACTATTCGGGTCAAACAATAAGTCGCCCGATGGGTCGACAAGAGCCAGGGATCTACCGGCTCAGCGGGGTGGAAGCAGAGGGAGCCGAGGTAGATGGAGGCGCGGCTAAATCCGACGGCTCCTCATCGGATGGGGACACGTCCGAAAAGGGGTCATAGTTGGGGTCCGCCTCTGAATCAGAGGATTCTGTCTGCGCTCTAGCGCATTTCCAATTACGCGCCCTTTCAGCCCTGGGCGGAGGGGCTCTCTTGCGTGATCGGAGCACGCTCTCAGTGGTGGACATGTTAACACCGATCATATCCTCTCCCTGGGGAGGGTTATTCATGTGAGGTACGAGAACCTCGGACGGACACAAGGGCCGGTCAGGTGGATTGGAAGCCAGGGCTCTTGACACAGATTGAGCAATAACCGTGGACATAGAACCCATGGCCGCAGATATGGCAGCAGAAATAGAATTTTGAAGGGCCAGGGCCTGGGCATCCACATTATCCGGAGCCTCAGGGGATGAGGCCTCCGACTGGGGAGCGGGAGAAGCCATGAGTGTCCAGCACACAAACCTAATACAGGGCAACAGTCTAACCTGCAGGAGGAAAAATGCTGAATTAAGCGCTGGCACCGGAGGGTTAATCACCCTGAGGAAGAGGTGCGGCGCTATGGCGATCGGGAGAAAATAATAATGGCCGCCGCCAGTCTCGCGAGATCACGGCACTGAAGGCTGGAGGAAGCCGCGATCTCGCGAGAACTCGCGGCAGCGCAGGAGACGGCGGGAAACGCGGCCTAAAGGAGAGGAGCCGCAGTGAAAGAAAGGTAAGGGGTTAAGAAAAACCCCACACAGCAGAGCCGGAGAGAAGGAGCGGCAGACGCCGCAACAGAACGGGGGAAGCAAAAGCTGAAAAGGGGGGGGGGGGAGAAAACCAGGGAAGGAAATGGTAACAGACACCAGAGAGGAGGGAATAATCCTCACAAAGGGTAGGAAGACCCCCCCAAAAAGGTAGAGAGGGCGAGAGGGAATAACCCCAAGCCCAAAGAGACCCCCCCAGGCCTAGGGGGTAAGGGGAAAAATAAATGAATATATATATGACAGAGATAAGTAAAACTCACAATCCCAGTGTAGGGAAAATGTTAAGATACTTAGCTGTGGTGGAGCAGCAAAGAAAGAGGAAGTGTGTGGTTATGGACTGCCTTTTATGGACTTATAGGGGGCGGTACCTGTTGTCTGGGTTATTTAATTATGTAAATTTGTTTTCTTTGCTGCTATATGGTGGAAAGTAAAGAAGGAGATAGCAATAGGAGCCTCCGTGTCTTGCTGTGAAACTCAGGATCAGTACAGGATAAGTAATGTATGTACACAGTGACTGCACCAGCAGAATAGTGAGCGCAGCTCTGGAGTATAATACAGGATGTAACTCAGGATCAGTACAGGATAAGTAATGTATGTACACAGTGACTGCACGAGCAGAATAGTCAGTGCTGCTCTGGAGAATAATACAGGATGTAACTCAAGATCAGTACAGGATAAGTAATGTATGTACACAGTGACTGTACCAGCAGAATAGTGAGTGCAGCTCTGCAGTATAATACAGTATGTAACTCAGGATCAGTACAGGATAAGTAAAGTATGTACACAGTGACTGCACCAGCAGAATAGTAAGTGCAGCTCTGGAGTATAATACAGGATGTAACTCAGGATCAGTGCAGGATACGTAATGCATGTACACAGTGCCTTCACCAGCAGAATAGTGAGTGCAGCTCTGGAGTATAATACAGCATGTAACTCAGGATCAGTACAGGAAAGTAATGAAATGTTTGTACACAGTGACTGCACCAGCAGAATAGTGAGTGCAGCTCTGGAGCATAATACAGGATGTAACTCAGGATCAGTGCAGGATAAGTAATGTAAGTACACAGTGACTGCACCAGCAGAATAGTGAGTGCAGCTCTGGAGCATAATACAGGATGTAACTTAGGATCAGTACAGGATAAGTAATGTATGTACACAGTGACTGCACCAGCAGAATAGTGAGTGCAGCTCTGGAGTATAATACAGGATGTAACTTAGGATCAGTTCAGGATAAGTAATGTATGTACACAGTGACTGCAACAGCAGACTAGTGAGTACAGCTCTGCAGAATAATACAGGATGTAACTCAGGATCAGTACAGGATAAGTAATGTATGTAAACAGTGACTGCACCAGCAGAATAGTGAGTGCAGCTCTGCAGTATAATACAGGATGTAACTCAGCATCAGTACAGGATAAGTAATGTATGTACACAGTGACTGCACGAGCAGAATAGTGAGCGCAGCTCTGGAGAATAATACAGCATGTAATTCAGGATCAGTACAGGATAAGTAATGTATGTACACACTGACTGCACCAGCAGAATAGTGAGTGCAGCTCTGGAGTATAATGCAGGATGTAACTCAGGATCAGTACAGGATAAGTAATGTATGTACACAGTGACTGCACCAGCCGAATAGTGAGTGCAGCTCTGGAGTATAATGCAGGATGTAACTCAGGATCAGTACAGGATAAGTAATGTATGTACACAGTGACTGCACCAGCAGAATAGTGAGTGCAGCTCAGGAGTATAATACAGGATGTAACTTAATGATTTTCCTAGTCTACGACGTAAAGTCATAGTTTTATTAAAGACACGGAGGCGAGTATTGCATTCTCTTTCTTTACTGATCACCAATAGCAGCAAAGAGAATAACATATGCAAAAAAGTAACCATGGTAACAGTAGGTCCCACCCCAACAGCCCCTATAATAGGCCATTCCTCCTGTGGACCTTCCTCTTTCTTTGCGAACCAGTCTACGTAAACATCTCAGGGACCCAAAACGATGAGCCCCCATCCTCAGGGCGACGACCAACGGAAACTTGTCAACAGAGCCAACATGGCCAACTAGAAGAATTTCAACCGCAGCAGAATCCAGCAACGGACACCGGAACCCAGTCAACCTGAAAGAGAAAAAACAAAACAGGCCATATGGCCAGGGTAAGCGATGTACCAAACCAGCAGGTACCGAAGCCTAAAACGTGCATAGCAACAGCAATAAAACAAAATAGCATCAGCAATAACATTATAGCCAGCAAAAAGCAGGGAAATCATGACCGAACAACCTAGGCGAAATAAAACACTGATAAATTTGAAAGCACAGGCACAAAAAACGGCAATGCAGCAGGCAATAAAAGGAACAATATGGAAAATGACCTCAAAACCCCAGGGAGGGAAGGGTGGGCAATACTCGCCTCCGTGTCTTTAATAAAACTATGACTTTACGTCGTAGACTAGGAAAATCATTAAGTTTTACAGCAAGACACGGAGGCTCCTATTGCAAGTTCAAAGCTGACTTACCAATGAGGAAAACAAATGTGGAGGCAGCCGAAAATAATGTTCACGAAAGGTAGCGGCACTAGTCCAATCTGCCAACCGCAGGATGTCCTCTAGGCGGGCACCCGAGACCGCCAGAGAAGTTGACGAAGCACTACGAGCCGAGTGCGCCGTAAAAGGCAAAAGAGGGTGACCAACTTGGCCGAAAGCTGACGCAAAGAGAGGTCAGAATTAGAAGGCCAAGAGGACAAAAAGGACAACACCACGGAGACATCCCAAGTGGAGGAGAAACGCGGCCGAGGCGGCCGAGCCAAACGGGAGCCACGGAGAAGGCGCGAAACCAAAGGGTGCTGCCCCGCAGGAACACCATCAAAGCCCTGGTGCGTAGAAGAAATCGCCGATCGAAACAAATTGATCGTCCTGTAAGCCTCCCCTTCCTCGAAAAGGGAGGTGAGAAACTGAAGTAGCTGCGCTACAGGGGCTGAAACGGGATCCAAGTCCCGTTCCACGCACCAGCCAGCCCAAGTTCGCCAGGCCGCCCTATAAGATTTTCTGGTGCCGGGAGCCCAAGCGTTGTCCAGGAGGCGTCTAGTAGCCTCCGAAACTCCGTCGACCGCTCCGGGAGTCCTGAGATCCGGCAGGCCAGCAACTGCAGAGATCCGTCCAGCAGCAGGGGGAGTGGAGTCCCCTGAGGGCAACGAAGGAGAGAAATCGGATTCGGGAGGAGAAGGGGGACGTCCACCAAGAGTTCCATCAGTGACGGGTACCAGACCTGAGAGTCCCAAAAGGGGACTACCACCACCAACTCCGCCCGATGGCGACGCACCTGAAGAAGCATCCGTGGGATCATCATGAACGGGGGAAAGGCGTAGAGGAGAACGGAGGACCAATCTTGAAGAAACGCATCCACCGCTGTCGCTTCCGGATCCGGGCGCCAGCTGTAAAACCGGGGAAGATGCGAGTTGAGCCGGGAGGCGAACAGGTCTATGGAAAACGGTCCCCACCTGTCCGACAACACCGAGAACAGCGCTGGATCCAATTGCCAATCGCTGCCATCCGCCAGATGACTCGAGTTCCAATCCGCCTGAACGTTGCTGAGACCAGGGAGGTACTCGGCCTGGACCATGATGTCCCTGGAAAGGCAGTACGACCAGAACTCCTTCGCCAAACCCGCCAGCGTTGCTGACTGGGTGCCACCCAGTCGGTTGACGTAGCGGACCGCTGAGATATTGTCCATCCGTAAATTAATACAGGCGTTGGCGATCCCATTTGTAAAGCTCCTGACGGCAAAGGATCCGGCTAGCAACTCCAAGGCGTTGATATGGAGCCGCGCTTCGTCTTTCGACCAAGGTCCCCCAGTGGACACCCCGTGTCAATGTGCCCCCCAACCCTGGAGGCTTGCATCGGACTCTATGGTGAATTCCGGTTGGAACCCAAAGATTGCCCAGCCATTCCAGGCCTCCAGATTGGCGATCCACCAACGAAGCTCTTCCCGAGCGTCCACGTCCAAATCCACCACGTCCGCAAAAGAAGCACCTGAACGGAGATGCGCTATCTTCAAGCGCTGAAGGGCACGGTAGTGCAACGGGGCTGGAAACACTGCCTGGATGGACGACGCCAACCGTCCAATGATGCGGGCTAGATGCCGCAGGGACAGGCGAGGGTTGGCCAATGCATGCCTCAACTCCTTGCGAATAGATCTCAACTCGCCCCGGCAGGCTGAGGGATTCCTTGATCGAGTCCACCGTGAAGCCCAGGAACTCCATCGTCTGGGAGGGAACAAGGCAGGACTTCTCCCTGTTGAGGAGAAAACCGAGAGACTCCAAGAGATCCGACGTCCACTGTAGATGTTCTACCAATACCGTCTAGGACTGATGCATCAGAAGGATGTCGTCCAGGTAAATTATGAGGCGGACTCCGCGACTCCTCAACCAAGCCATGACCGGGCGCAGCAGCTTGGTGAAACACCAAGGGGCCGACGACAAGCCGAACGGCAGGGAAGTGAACCTCCACACTTCGCCCCTCCAGCGAAAACGGAGAAGATCTCTGGAGGGAGGGGAGACGGGGACCGTCAGGTACGCGTCCTTCAAATCCAGCTTGACCAACCAGTCCCCTGGAGTCAGCAGGTCCCGAAGCAGATGGATCCCCTCCATCTTGAAGTGGCGGTACCGCACAATTCCGTTCAGAGCGTGGAGATTGATCACCGGGCGCATCTGACCGCCTTTTTTCTGGACTAAGAAAATGTTGCTTATCACGCCCCCCCGAGGGGCAGGGAGCCTTCTCTATCGCCCATTTGCGGAAGAGGGAGGAGAGCTCCTCGTCCACCAGAGCGCAACCCGGGCCCAGCCAAGGAGAGACCGGGAGAAGAGGCAGAAGCCACGGGGAGCCTGTGAGCTCTATGGAGAAACCTCTGACTGTCGACAGGACCCACGGATCCGAGGTGACTAACTCCCAGGCATGGAAAAAATGTTGGAGCCTGCCCCCTACACAACTGGCCAAAGAATCCCCGTCCGGGGTCGGACTTACCGGAAGACTTGCGAGAGGACGTGTTCCCTCTGAAGGAACGGGAGCGCCACTGTCCACCTCTGGACGGGAAGAATGGGGACGAAGTCTGCTGTTCCTGGAAGGACGACCTCTGGGAGAAGGAGCCTCGACCTGCACCTCTGGCACGGGTGCTGGAGCGGCCGGACAGTCGGTCCCTGCTACTGCCGGCCCTGGTAGAGACCCGCCCCTGGAAGACCCTGCGCATGGTGGACTGGGCCTTATCCAATGCGGTAAATGCTCCAACGTAACGGCTAAGGTCCTTGATGAACGAATCACCGAACAATAGATCCTGTGCCTCTCTGCCTGCCTCCGTGAGGGCGAGGTTTGTCAATTTGGGGTCGATCTTAAGGAGTATGGCTTTGCGCCTCTCAGTCGAGAGGGATGCATTAGTGCCACCGGCGATGCAAATTGCTCGCTGTACCCAGCCAGTGAGCTCCTCGGGGTCAATCTGAGAACCCTCCTCTCTGGCAGACTCCGCCAATTCCAGAATTTTGGCCAGGGGACCGAATATGTCCAGGAGTTTATCCTGACAGCCCCTCAGAGCCGAGTCCAACCCCTTACGGGGGTTCCAGGCGGTCTTTGATAAGAATTGCGTCAACTTAGGGTCGACGACCGGGGTGTCGCAGATCTTATGGGGCACAATGGGCCTGGGGCACTCGGCACTCAGCTTGCTGCGCGCCTCCTTAGATAAAGGACGGCGGACCCAGTGCTCCAAGTAAATGCTTACATGGGCTGCTGGAAGCCACTCCGCCGACCTAGGGTGGTGGAGGGCCTCAGGGTCAAACATCGGGGCACCAGAGGAATCAAGCAGGGACGCAGGGGCATTATCGGCGGAGGCGGACCCCTTAGCTATGGGGGCAGAAGGGACGATGCTGACAGGGTCAGACACCTGGACGGTGTCGTCCTCCTCAGATGGGTCACTTGCCTCCGCCAGATCCTCTGGATCAGACCTGAAGTCCGATTCGGACTCGCTTTCAGCCTGTGCTCTGGCACACTTCCATACCCGCGCCCGTTCAGCCTGGCGGGGAAAGGCTCTCTTACGCGACCTCAGCGCGTCGTCTTTGGTGGCTTTCATCACACCAGTCATGGGCTCCTGTTCAACAGGAGGTTCTGCAGCATGGAATGCTGGGCCCGTACAGAGGGGGGTGGTCTGGCCCCAACAAGGGTGTGTGCAGACAGGGCCTGGGTAATAGACTGTGAAATAACGGAGGACATGGACCCCATGGCGTCCATGATAGCGCCGGATACCGAGCGCTGTAGCGCCAGTGCCTGGGTGTCAACACCTATGGGGCTATGGTCCCCTGAGGGGGAGCGGGGGTTGGCCTGATTAGTGGAGGCATCCATCATCAAATATTGGCGCAGTGCTAAATATATATATGCTTAGAGGTAACTAAATCAACCCTAAGGAGGGTTTGAAAGGAGCTCTAATGTGCTACTACCTGTGGAAGGAAAAACGCTAGCTAATAAGGGGTTAATCATCCCAGGAGAGCAGCCAGCAGAGCAGTGAGAGCAGGAGCCGGCTTCAGAGCACACAGGGAGACTGGGACGGGATCCAAGATGGCCGCCAAATCTCGCGAGATCTCGCTGCTGCCGGGAGGAAGCACGGGAACTCGGGGAGCCTGCAGCAGGAGCAGAGGAGAGTGATACAGCAGGCAAAGCCAAGCAGTGAAGAGGAGAGGAGGCGGGGCCGAGGGGAGCCGCACAGGAGTGCAGAAAGACTGAGAGGACAGTGATGTCATGCAGCAGTCCTGGGAGGGACAGAGAAAACCAGGCAGGAAGGAGGGAGGGAGGGGAGAGGAATAGGGGAGACTCTCCAGAGATAACTAAGAAACCCAGAGGGGAAGGGAGAAAAACTGCAGGAATGCAAGGAAGAATAAGTGCACAAAGGGGCACAATATAGCAAAACACAAACAATCTGAGTGCAAACTATTTAACCTCTTAAGGACTCAGGGGGTACATGTACGCCCTGAGAAGATCCGATCACCGCTGCGCACGTGGCGGTGATCGGAACAGGATGCCTGCTGAAATCATTCAGCAGGCATCCTGTGACACTGCCGAGGGGTCCTGTGACCCCCGTAGCCGGCGATCGCAACAAACCGCAGGTCAATTCAGACCTGCGGTTTGTTGCGCTATGTGGAGTCTCTGATCCCCGCGGTCTGTGACCGCGAGATCAGAGACTAAAATCTGCCCTTATTGTAAATTTTAACCCCCCTGCACCCCGCCACATTGCTGACCCCTGCTATAAACTGCTGACATCTGTGCTGCAGATGTCAGCAGTTCTAACTCTCTATACCGCGGTTCATACGGACCGCGGTATAGAAGTTGTTAACATGGAGGGAGCTCCTCCTTTCCCATCGGGGGCTGCCGTACCTTTGCAGCCCCCGATGGGATAGGATGGTAGAGGGAGGAGCTCACCTTCTTCCATCACCCGCTGCTCTGTAATGGCAGCGGGTGATGATTACCATAGCAGCAGGACGCTTTCAGAAGCGTCCTGCTTGCCATGGTATAGTAACTCTGGTCAGACTTCTGCTAAAGGCAGAAGTCTGACCAGACTGTGAAAAGTAAAAAAATACAGTGCAGTACACTATATAGTGTACTAAGGAAAAAAAATGGAGGTTGCAGTCAGCACAACCCAATACGCAGGTGCACGTTGCTATGGTGAAATACACATACAAACGTAAAGACAAAGGTGCAATGGCACACTGCAGCTAGAGCTCCGTCCTGCCACTATGCTGGATGTTAGATGAGGCATTAGTTTATATTTTGGCCAAATTATGTAAGCCACCCACCACTTCACGGTTGCCTCTCGAGTGGTCCCTAACATTAATTCTTACCTTTTATGGGCCATATCAGCCACACAAAACCCAGGGAGTGCAGGTGCAGCATGCATGCCAGATACACTCTGCTTGTAACCCCGTCTGGTGCCATACAGCGTTCATCAGATCAAGGGATGCAAATACCAACATGCATGCTGAGCCCACTAGTACTTCTCCTGGAACCAAATGGCTTCTGGTAAGTTCAATAAAGCAGACTCAGTTTTATACTGACTTTAAAACCAGGCTGGTGCCATTGCACCTTTGTCTTTACGTTTGACTATATAGTGTACTGTTCTGTATTATATAGACACCAGATCCATTGGATCTACAAGAACCAAGTGGGTCTGGGTCCAAAAAATTTCAAAAAAGTGAAAAAAAAAGTAAAAATCTGAAAAATACATATCACTGAATAAAAATAAAAAAAAACAAATAAACTACACATATTAGGTATTGCCGCATCCGTAAAAATCTCCGCTATAAAAATATCACGTGACCTAACCCCTCACGCAAACACCGTAAAAGAATCACAAAAAATGGTGTAAAAGCCATTTTTGTCACCTTGCATCACAAAAGTGTAATACCAAGTGATCAAAAGGCGTATGCCTCCCAAAATAGTACCAATAAAACCGCCATCTCATCCCACAAAAAATGAGTCCTTATATAGGACAATCGCCCAAAAAAATAAAAAAATATGGCTCTCAGACTATGGAGACACTAAAACATAATTTTTTTCTAAAATGCTATTATTGTGTTAAAGTAAAATAAATAAATAAAAAGTATACATATTATGTATCGCCGCGTCCGTAAAAACCTGCTCTATAAAAATATCACATTATCTAACCCCTCAGGTAAATACTGTTAAAAAATAAAATAAAAACAATGTAAAAAAACATTTGTAACCTCACATCCCAAAAACTGTAATAGCAAGCGATCAAAAAGTTATATGCACCCAAAAATAGTGCCAATCAAACCGTCATCTCATCCCGCAAAAAATGATACCCCACATAGGACAATCACCCCCAAAAAAAAAAAATAGGGCTCTCAGACTATGGAGACACTAAAACATGATTTGTTTTGTTTTAAAAATGATAATATTGTGTAAAACTTAAATAAATAAATAAAAGTATACATATTTGGTATCGGCGCGTCCGTCGCAACCTGCTCTATAAAAATAACACATCACCGAACCCCTCAGGTGAACACAAAAAAAAAAAAAAATACGGTGTCAAGAGCCATTTTTGTCACCTTACATCACAAAAAGTGTAATAGCAGGCGACCAAAATGTCATATGCACCCCAAGATAGTTCCAATCAAACCGCCATCTCATCCCGCAAAAAATGAGCCCCTACATAAGACAGTCGCCCAAAAAATAAAAAAATATATGGCTTTCAGAATGTGAAGACACTAAAAAAATCATTTTTTCAAAATGCTTTATTATGTAAAACTGAAACAAAACCCCCCAAAAAGTAGCCATATTTGGTATTGCCGCGTCCGTAGCAACCTGCTCTATAGAAATAGCACACAATCTAACCTGTCAGTTCAACGATGTAAATAACAAAAAATAAAAATGGTCCGAAAATAGCTATTTTTTTGCAAATTTTCCATTTTTATCAATTTTTCCAGTAAAAAAAGCAAGGGTTAACAGCCAAACAAAACTCAATATATATTGCCCCGATTCTCTAGTTTGCAGAAACACCCCATATGTGGTCAGTAAACTGCTGTATGGCCAAACGGCAGGGCGTAGAAGGAAGGGAACGCCATATGGTTTTTGGAAGGCAGATTTTGCTGGACTGGTTATTTGACACTATGTCCCATTTGAAGCCCCCTGATGCACCCCTACAGTAGAAACTCCCAAAAAGTGACCCCATTTTGGAAAGTACGGGATAAGTTGGCAGTTTTGTTTGTATTATTTTAGGGTAAATATGATTTTTGGTTGCTCTATATTACACTTTTTTTTGAGGCAAGGTAACAGAAAATAGAAATTCCGAAATTTCATCTCCATTTGCCAATAACTCTTGTGGAACACCTAAAGGGTTAACAAAGTTTGTAAAACTGGTTTTGAATACCTTGAGGGTGTACTTTCTTAGATGGAGTCACTTTTTGGAGATTCTACTCTAGGGGTGCATCTGGGGGCTTCAAATGGGACATGGTGTCAAAAATCCAGTCCAGCAAAATCCGCCTTCCAAAAACCATATGGCGTTCCCTTACTTCTGTGCCCTGCCGTTTGGCCATACAGCAGTTTACGCCCAAATATGGGGTGTTTCTGAAAACTACAGAATCGGGGCAATAAAAATTGAGTTTTGTTTGGCTGTTAACCCTTGCTTTGTTACTGGAAAAAATGGATTCAAACGGAAAATTTTCCAAAAAATCTAAATTCTGAAATTTTATCTCCATTTGCCATTAACTCTTGTGGAAAACCTAAAGGGTTAATTATGTTTGTAAAATCAGTTTTGAATACCTTGAGGTGTGTAGTTTCTAGAATGGGGTCATTTTTGGATGGTTTCTATTATGTAAGCCTCACAAAGTGACTTCAGACCTGAACTGGTCCCTAAAAAGTGGGTTTTTGAAAATTTCTGAAAAATTTCAAGATTTGCTTCTAAACTTCTAAGCCTTGTAACGTCACCAAAAAATAAAATGGCATTCCCAAAATGATCGATACATGAAGTAGGCATATGGGGAATGTAAATCATTACCTTTTTTGGGCGGTATTACTATGTATTATAGAAGTAGAGAAATTGAAACTTGGAAAATTGCTAATTTTTCCAAATTTTTGGTAAATTTGATATTTTTTTTATAAATAAAAATGAAATTTTTCGACTTAATTTTACCAGTGTCATGAAGTACAATATGTGACGAAAAAACAATCTCAGAATGGCCTGGATAAGTAAAAGCGTTTTAAAGTTATCACCACATAAAGTGACACTGGTCAGATTTGCAAAAAATGGCCAAGTCCTTTAGGTGAAATAGGGCTGAGTCCTTAAGGGGTTAAAGGGTATGCACAAAAACCTCCACAAATGAGAAATTATCACAGCAATCACAGAAAGGAACAAAACTGAGCAAGGTGTTACTTATCTGGTGAGCAGCAAAGAAAGAGGAAGGTCCACAGGAGGAATGGCCTATTATAGGGGCTGTTGGGGTGGGACCTACTGTTACCATGGTTATTTTTTTGCATATGTTAATCTCTTTGCTGCTATTAATGATCAGTAAAGAAAGAGAATGCAATAGGAGCCTCCGTGTCTTGCTGTAAAACTCAGGATCAGTATAGGATAAGTAATGTATGTACACAGTGACTGCACCAGCAGAACAGTGAGTGCAGCTCTGGAGTATAATACAGGATGTAACTCAGGATCAGTACAGGATAAGTAATGTATGTACACAGTGACTGCACCAGCAGAACAGTGAGTGTAGCTCTGGAGTATAATACAGGATGTAACTCAATGATTTTCCTAGTCTACGACGTAAAGTCATAGTTTTATTAAAGACACGGAGGCGAGTATTGCTATCTCTTCCTTTACTGTCCACCAATAGCAGCAAAGAGAAAATTTACATAATCATAACAACCAAAGACCCTCCCCTGTCAGAGTCTATAACAAGCAGCTCCTCTTCTGCAACTTCCTCTTTCTTTGTAACCGTGACACCAACATCTTCATCGGAACAGGAACTGGAACCGGAACTGGACCCGAACAACGACCACCATCCCGTTCGTCAAACCGGAGAAACGAGCCAACCTGGCTAACACCTCTGAAAACTCAAAACGAAGCAGAACTCCAGACACCGTGGGAAATCAACCTGAAACAGAATAAATAATATAGCCAGTGTAAGAGTCATGCAGACAAGTGGCGCACATGGTGCTCAAAACGGCAGTAAATCCTAAGGCCGCAATAGACATTATAAAGCAAATAAATATCTAAGAACATACCAATATGTAATAAATAACTATAACACAATCGGGCGGGAAATACCCAGGGCGGGCAATACTCGCCTCCGTGTCTTTAATAAAACTATGACTTTACGTCGTAGACTAGGAAAATCATTTAGTTTTACCTCAAGACACGGAGGCTCGTATTGCTAGTTCAAAGCTGATCAATAATGGACGAGAAAACATGAGGAGGCGGACGAAAGTAAAATTCCCTAAACGTAGTGGCCCTAGACCAATCGGCCAAGCGCAAAATGTCTTCCAAGCGAGCCCCGAAATAGCCAGGGCAGTGGCCGTCGCGCTCCTGGCCGAATGTGCGGTAAAGACTGCCGTGTCAATACCCGAAAGGGACATGATCCATTTCATCCAGCGCCAAAGTCGGACTAGAAACCGGTCCAAACGGATGGCGAATAGAGAGGAACAGCTGTGGGACATCCGAAGAGCGATGAGCCCGAGTCCGCAACTCATATTCCTTTAAGCAGGCCACTGGACAGAGCGCCGGGGTAGACGGAAAACAAGGATAGGACACAGATCTGATATTGGTCTTGGTGCGGCGCGAGATGTTAAACGTAACACCTTCAGGAGAGAAAGACCTAGCGTCGTGAACCAGGGCCCTGACATCCGAGACCCTCTTACAAGAAATAAGACAAAAGAGGGTCAGCAATTTAGCCGACAGTTGACGGAGAGAAAGGGCCGCGTTGTCAGGCCACGCGGAGAGAAAAGAAAGGACTAAGGAAACATCCCACGTAGTGGTAAAGCGTGGCCGGGAGGGCGAGCCAAACGCGAACCACGTAACAAGCGAGAAACTGAAGGATGTTGTCCAGCCGGAACCCCGTCAAATCCCTGATGAGTAGAGGAGATTGCCGAACGGAACAGGTTAATAGTCCTGTAGGCTTTCCCTGCTTCGAAGAGACGTAAGGAATTGTAAGAGATGAGTCACAGGCGCCGAAATGGGATCCAGGTCCCGTTCAGGCACCAGCTAACCCAAGTTCCCCAGGCTGCCCGATAAGATTTTCGGGTGCCGGGAGCCCAGGCATTGTCCAGGAGGCGTCTAGTTGCCTCCGAAATGCCCTCGACCTCTCCGGGTGTCCTGAGATTCGGCACGCCAGAAGTTGAAGCGAGCCGTCGATCAGAAGGGGATGTAGAATGCCCTGAGGGCCCAGGAGGAGATCCGTCCGACCCGGAAGGAGAAGAGGTACGTCCACTAGGAGTTCCAGGAGGATCGGGTACCAGGCTTGAGTCACCCAGAAGGGAATCACCACCAACAATTCCGCCCTCTGACGCCGAGTCTGCAACAGCATCCTCGGAATCATGGAAAACGGTGGGAACGCATAATGTAGAGCAGTCGACCAGTCCTGGAGAAATGCATCCACCGCCTCTGCCTCCGGATCCGGACGCCAGCTGAAGAACCGGGGCAGGTGAGTATTGAGCCGGGATGCGAAGAGGTCTATGGCAAAGGGACCCCAGGCGTCCGAAACTGCAGAGAAGATCTCGGGAGCCAGCCTCCAATCGCTGCCGTCCGCGAAGTATCGGGAGCTCCAATCCGCTCGGTAGTTGTGTAGGCCCGGAAGGTATTCCGCCTGCACCATGATGTCCCTGGAAAGGCAGTAGGACCAAAACTCCTTCGCCAAACGAGCCAATGTAGCCGACTGGGTGCCCCCCAGGTGATTGACGTAGCGGACTGCCGACACATTGTCCATGCGCAATCTGATGCATGCGTGGGCGGTGCCATTGGTAAAACTCCTGATGGCAAACGAACCCGCCAGGAGCTCCAGCGCGTTGATGTGGAGACGGGCTTCGACATCCGACCATCGACCTCCCGTGGAGATCCCTCGCAGTGGGCACCCCAGCCCTGAAGGCTCGCGTCCGAATCCACCGTGAACTCCGGTTGGAAGCCGAAGATCGCTCTGCCGTTCCATGCTTCCAGGTTGTCTATCCACCAATGGAGCTCCTCCCGAGCCTCTGGATCCAGGATCACTGTGTCCGCAAGCGTGGCACCTGAACGCAGGTGGGCGATCTTCAACCGCTGTAGGGCTCGGTAATGGAGGGGCGGGAACACCGCCTGAATTGATGAAGCCAGCAGGCCAATAATGCTTGCCAGATGACGCAAAGATAGGGAGGTAGCCGCGAGGGCATGCCTCAACTCTTTGCGGATCGTCCGCAGTTTCTCCGTCGGAAGGCTGAGGGATTCCGAAATAGAGTCCACCGTAAAGCCCAGGAATTCCATCCGTTGTGATGGTTCGAGGCAGGACTTCTCTGTGTTCAGGAGGAAGCCGAGGTTCGTCAGGAGGTCCGAGGTCCATTGGAGATGCCGTAACAGGGTCAACTGACATTGGTGCATAATGAGGATGTCGTCGAGATAGATGACAAGCCGCACGCCCGACTCCTGAGCCAGGCCATAACTGGGCGTAGGAGTTTGGTAAAGCACCAGGGTGCCGAAGAGAGGCCAAGCGGGAGGCAAGTGAACCGCCACACTTCGCCCTTCCAAAGGAAGCGCAAGAGATCCCTGGATGATGTGGCAATTGGGACCGTCAGATAGGCATCTTTGAGGTCCAATTTCACCATCTAGTCTCCTGGAATCAACAAATCCCGAAGGAGATGGATCCCTTCCATTTTGAAGTGGCGATATCGTACTATCGCGTTCAAGGCACGAAGATTTATCACTGGTCGCATTTGACCGCCCTTTTTCTGGACCAGGAAAATATTGCTGAGGACTCCCCCGGGAGTAGGGGGGGCTCTTTCTATCGCCCTTTTTTGACAAAGAGAAGCTAGCTCGATGTCCACGAGCTTTGTGTCCGGACGCACTAGTGTAAGTGGGGGGGGCGGTGGGATGAGACACGGAGAGTCCGTGAGCTCTATGTGGAATCCCTGTACCGTGGTCAGCACCCATGGGTCCGCCGTAATGTTTGACCAAGCGCGGAAACAATGACGGAGTCTGCCCCTACACAAAGGTCCAAAGAAATCCCCACTGGGGATAGACTTACCGAAGGACTTTCGGAAATTCTGGTTGCCTCTGAAGGACCTGGATCGCCACTGGCCGCCTCTGGTGGGGAAGAATGGAGGTGGGTTTCTCGGTTCCTGGAAGGAAGTCCTTTGAGTGAAGGAGCCTCTGCCCGAGCTGCGGGCTTGGAAAGTGGCACGGCCGGACAGGCGGCCCCTACTACTGCCGGCCCTAGTGGAGACCCGTCCCTGGAAGACCCTGCGCATGGAGGACTGGGCCTTGTCCAGGGCAGTGAGCGTCCCCACAAACCGGCCGAGGTCCCTAATAAAGAGTCCCCGAATAGCAGCCCCTGCGCATCTTTGCCGGGCTCAGTTAGTGCCAAGTTGGCCAATTTTGGATCCACTCTAAAGAGGATGGCTTTACGCCGTTCAATAGCGAGGCGGAGTTGGAACTACCCGCAATGCATATGGCTCTCTGTATCCAGCCAGTAAGCTCCTCCGGGTCAATAGGGGAGCCTTCAACTCTGGCCGATTCGGCCATCTCAAATATTTTGGCTAAGGGACCAAATATGTCCAGGAGTTTGTCCTGGCAACTCTTAAGGGCCGAGTCTAACCCTTTGCGGGGATTCCAGCCGGTCTTGGCCAAAAACTGGGTCATTTTAGGATCGACCGCAGGGGTCTCACAGACCTTGTTGGGGATCAATGGCCTGGGGCACTCTGAGCGGAGCTTACTACGTGCCTCTTTGCTAAGAGGGCGACGTACCCAATGCTCTAAATAGTTGCTCACATGAGCCGTAGGCAGCCACTCAGCTGACCGAGGGTGGTGTAGGGTGTCAGGGTCAAATAGTGGGGCGCCAGAGGGATCCACCGGAGTAGATGCCGCGTTAGGGGCGGTGGAGGCCAAACCCACAGACCCAGAGGTGGAAGGCCTAGGGCCAGAAGTGCCAGAAATATCAGGCTCTATTTCCTCCTCAGAGTGGCCGCTTGCCTCTGCAAAAGCCTCCGCATCAGACTCAAAGTCTGATTCATTGTCACTAATTTGTGCTCTGGCACATTTCCACGTGCGCGCCTTTTCTGCCTGGCGCGGTAAGGCTCTCTTGCGTGATCTACGCACGCTATCATGGGTGGCTTGTATCACACCAGTCAAATCCTCCTGTTCAACAGGAGTTTCACCAACGGTAGGCTGCGGGGCGGGTATAGAGGGCAACTGATTAGAGAGGCCAGGGGCATGGGCAGCAAAAGCCTGGGATATGGTCTGGGAGATCATAGATGACATAGAGCCCATGGCTTCAATAATTGCGCTGGAGACCGAGCGCTGCAGATCCAGAGCCTGCATATTCATGTTAGCCACTCTGGGATCACCAGTGGATGGAGGGGGGGTAGACCCAGATGGGGAACGGTCTGATGACATGACCAGAGTAATAAGACTACCTGATGCCCAAAGCTAAAAGTGGGGGCAGATATCCTATTATATATATAAATGGCCCTGTAGAGAGAACAACTAACCACTGAAGGGGTTAATCACCCCTGAAGCCGCAGAGCAGAGAGCGCCGTCCGGTAAGGAGGTAGGAGCCTCTGCACTGCCGACTATGCAGTGTGAGGAAACCAAAATGGCCGCCGAAATCCCGCGAGATTTCGGACAGGGTAAGTAAAGATGGCCGCCGAGATCTCGCGAGACTACGGACGAAGAATCCAAAATGGCCGCCGAGATCTCGCGAGATCTCGGCAGCACTGAAGAACCGAAGGAGACGGAGCAGAAGCGGCGCAGCAGCACCACAGGCAATGGGAAAGGGGGGAAAGGGAAGGGAAAAGGTGATTAAAACCCCAAAGAGCGCACTGATCCCCAAGAAACCAGAGGGTAAAGGGGACAACAGAATAAGTAAGGGCAGACCAGAAAACTATGGGGATAACAAACCAGAATAGATAAAAGACTATAGCATATAGATCCCCTGAGCCAGGTGACGCTCAGGGGTAAACCTTAAAATCGCAGCAAACCAAGCGATAGCAAACAAAACACATGATATATAGGAGTTACTTATCTGGTGGCAGCAGCAAAGAAAGAGGAAGTTGCAGAAGAGGAGCTGCTTGTTATAGACTCTGACAGGGGAGGGTCTTTGGTTGTTATGATTATGTAAATTTTCTCTTTGCTGCTATTGGTGGACAGTAAAGGAAGAGATAGCAATACGAGCCTCCGTGTCTTGAGGTAAAACTCAGAATCAGTACAGGATAAGTAATGTATGTACACAGTGACTGCACCAGCAGAATAGTGAGTGCAGCTCTGGAGTATAATATAGGATATAACTCAGGATCAGTATAGTATAAGTAATGTATGTACACAGTGACTGCACCAGCAGAATAGTGAGTTCAGCTCTGGAGTATAATACAGGATGTAACTCAGGATCAGTACAGGATAAGTAATGTATGTACACAGTGACTGCACCAGCAGAATAGTGAGTGCAGCTCTGGAGTATAATACAGGATGTAACTTAATGATTTTCCTAGTCTACGACGTAAAGTCATAGTTTTATTAAAGACACGGAGGCGAGTATTGCATTCTCTTCCTTTACTGATCACCAATAGCAGCAAAGAGATTAACATATGCAAAAAAGTAACCATGGTAACAGTAGGTCCCACCCCAACAGCCCCTATAATAGGCCATTCCTCCTGTGGACCTTCCTCTTTCTTTGCGAACCAGTCTACGTAAACATCTCAGGGATCCAAAACGATGAGCCCCCATCCTCAGGGCGACGACCAACGGAAACTTGTCAACAGAGCCAACATGGCCAACTAGAAGAATTTCAACCGCAGCAGAATCCAGCAATGGACACTGGAACCCAGTCAACCTGAAAGAGAAAAAACAAAACAGGCCATATGGCCAGGGTAAGCGATGTACCAACCCAGCAGGTACCGAAGCCTAAAACGTGCATAGCAACAGCAATAAAACAAAATAGCATCAGCAATAACATTACAGCCAGCAAAAAGCAGGGAAATCATGACCGAACAACCTAGGCGAAATAAAACACTGATAAATTTGAAAGCACAGGCATAAAAAATGGCAATGCAGCAGGCAATAAAAGGAACAATATGGAAAATGACCTCAAAACCCCAGGGAGGGAAGGGTGGGCAATACTCGCCTCCGTGTCTTTAATAAAACTATGACTTTACGTCGTAGACTAGGAAAATCATTAAGTTTTACAGCAAGACACGGAGGCTCCTATTGCAAGTTCAAAGCTGACTTACCAATGAGGAAAACAAATGTGGAGGCGGCCGAAAATAATGTTCACGAAAGGTAGCGGCACTAGACCAATCTGCCAACCGCAGAATGTCCTCTAGGCGGGCACCCGAGACCGCCAGAGAAGTTGACAAGCACTACGAGCCGAGTGCGCCGTAAAGGCAAAGAGGGTGACCAACTTGGCGAGCTGACGCAAAGAGAGGTCAGAATTAGAAGGCCAAGAGGACAAAAGGACAACACCACGGAGACATCCCAAGTGGAGGAGAAAGCGGCCGGCGGCGAGCCAAGCGGGAGCCACGGAGAAGGCGCGAAACCGAAGGGTGCTGCCCCGCAGGAACACCATCAAAGCCCTGGTGCGTAAAAGAAATCGCCGAACGAAACAAATTGATCGTCCTTCCCTTCCTCGAAAAGGGAGGTGAGAAACTGAAGTAGCTGCGCTACAGGGGCTGAAAAGGGATCCAAGTCCCGTTCCACGCACCAGCCAGCCCAAGTTCGCCAGGCCGCCCTATAAGATTTTCTGGTGCCGGGAGCCCAAGCGTTGTCCAGGAGGCGTCTAGTAGCCTCCGAAACTCCGTCGACCGCTCCTGGAGTCCTGAGATCCGGCAGGCCAGCAACTGCAGGGATCCGTCCAGCAGCAGGGGGTGTGGAGTCCCCTGAGGGCAACGAAGGAGAGAAATCGGATTCGGGAGGAGAAGGGGGACGTCCACCAAGAGTTCCATCAGTGACGGGTACCAGACCTGAGAGTCCCAAAAGGGGACTACCACCACCAACTCCGCCCGATGGCGACGCACCTGAAGAAGCATCCGTGGGATCATCATCAACGGGGGGAAAGGCATAGAGGAGACCGGAGGACCAATCTTGAAGAAATTATCCACCGCCGTCGCTTCCGGATTCGGGCGCCAGCTGTAAAACCGGGGAAGATGCGAGTTGAGCCGGGAGGCGAACAGGTCTATGGAAAACGGTCCCCACCTGTCCGACAACACCGAGAACAGCGCTGGATCCAATTGCCAATCGCTGCCATCCGCCAGATGACGCGAGTTCCAATCCGCCTGAACGTTGCTGAGACCAGGGAGGTACTCGGCCTGGACCATGATGTCCCTGGAAAGGCAGTACGACCAGAACTCCTTCGCCAAACCCGCCAGCATTGCTGACTGGGTGCCACCCAGTCGGTTGACGTAGCGGACCGCTGAGACATTGTCCATCCGTAAACGAATACAGGCGTTGGCGATCCCATTCGTAAAGCTCCTGACGGCAAAGGATCCGGCTAGCAACTCCAAGGCGTTGATATGGAGCCGCGCTCGTCTTCCGACCAAGGTCCCCGGTGGACACCCCGTTGCAATGTGCCCCCCAACCCTGGAGGCTTGCATCGGACTCTATGGTGAATTCCGGTTGGAACCCAAAGATCGCCCTGCCATTCCAGGCCTCCAGAATGGCAATCCACCAACGAAGCTCTTCCCGAGCGTCCGCGTCCAAATCCACCACGTCTGCAAAGAAGCACCTGAACGGAGATGCGCTATCTTCAAGCGCTGAAGGGCACGGTAGTGCAACGGGGCTGGAAACACTGCCTGGATGGACGACGCCAACAGTCCAATGATGCGGACTAGATGCCGCAGGGACAGGCGAGGGTTGGCCAATGCATGCCTCCACTCCTTGCGACTAGATCTCAACTTCGCCCCCGGCAGGCTGAGGGAATCCTTGATCGAGTCCACCGTGAAGCCCAGGAACCCCATCGTCTGGGAGGGAACAAGGCAGGACTTCTCCCTGTTGAAGAGAAAACCGAGAGACACCAAGAGATCCGACGTCCACTGTAGATGTTCTACCAATACCGTCTAGGACTGATGCATCAGAAGGATGTCGTCCAGGTAAATTATAAGGCGGACTCCGCAACTCCTCAACCAAGCCATGACCGGGCGCAGCAGCTTGGTGAAACACCAAGGGGCCGACGACAAGCAAGTGAACCTCCACACTTCGCCCCTCCAGTGAAAACGGAGAAGATCTCTGGAGGGAGGGGAGACGGGGAGCGTCAGATATGCGTCCTTCAAATCCAGCTTGACCAACCAGTCCCCTGGAGTCAGCAGGTCCTGAAGCAGATGGATGCCCTCCATCTTGAAGTGGCGGTACCGCACAATTCCGTTCAGAGCACGGAGATTGATCACCGGGCGCATCTGACCGCCTTTTTTCTGGACTAAGAAAATGTTGCTTATCACGCCCCGAGGGCAGGGAGCCTTCTCTATCGCCCGTTTGCGGAAGAGGGAGGAGAGCTCCTCGTCCACCAGAGCGCAACCCGGGCCCAGCCGAGGAGAGACCGGAGCAAGAGGCAGAAGCCGCGGGGAGCCCGTGAGCTCTATGGAGAAACCTCTGACTGTCGACAGGACCCACGGATCCGAGGTGACTAACTCCCAGGCATGGAAAAAATGTTGGAGCCTGCCCCTACACAACTGGCCAAAGAATCCCCGTCCGGGGTCGGACTTACCGGAAGACTTGCGAGAGGACGTGTTCCCTCTGAAGGAACGGGAGCGCCACTGTCCACCTCTGGATGGGAAGAATGGGGACGAAGTCCGCTGTTCCTGGAAGGACGACCTCTGGGAGAAGGAGCCTCGACCTGCACCTCTGGCACGGGTGCTGGAGCGTCCGGACAGGCGGCCCCTGTTACTGCCGGCCCTGGTAGAGACCCGCCCCTGGAAGACCCTGCGCATGGTGGACTGGGCCTTATCCAATGCGGTAAATGCTCCAACGTAACGGCTAAGGTCCTTGATGAACGAATCACCGAACAATAGACCCTGTGCCTCTCTGCCTGCCTCCGTGAGGGGGAGGTTTGTCAATTTGGGGTCGATCTTAAGGAATATGGCTATGCGCCTCTCAGCCGAGAGGGATGCATTAGTGCCACCGGCGATGCAAATTGCTCGCTGTACCCAGCCAGTGAGCTCCTCGGGGTCAATCTGAGAACCCTCCTCTCTGGCGGACTCCGCCAATTCCAGAATTTTGGCCAGGGGACCGAATATGTCCAAGAGTTTATCCTGACAGCCCCTCAGAGCCGAGTCCAACCCCTTACGGGGGTTCCAGCCGGTCTTTGATAAGAATTGCGTCAACTTAGGGTCGACGACCGGGGTGTCGCAGATCTTATGGGGCACAATGGGCCTGGGGCACTCGGCCCTCAGCTTGCTGCGCGCCTCCTTAGATAAAGGACGGCGGACCCAGTGCTCCAAGTAATTGCTTACATGGGCCGCTGGAAGCCACTCCGCCGACCTAGGGTGGTGGAGGGCCTCAGGGTCAAACATCGGGGCACCAGAGGAATCAAGCAGGGATGCAGGGGCATTATCGGCGGAGGCGGACTCCTTAGCTATGGGGCAGAAGGGGCGATGCTGACAGGGTCAGACACCTGGACGGAGTTGTCCTCCTCAGATGGGTCACTTACCTCCGCCAGATCCTCTGGATCAGACCTGAAGTCCGATTCGGACTCGCTGTCAGCCTGTGCTCTGGCACACTTCCATACCCGCGCCCGTTCAGCCTGGCGGGGAAAGGCTCTCTTACGCGACCTCAGCGCGTCGTCTTTGGTGGCTTTCATCACACCAGTCATGGGCTCCTGTTCAACAGGAGGTTCTGCAGCATGGGAATGCTGGGCCCGTACAGAGGGGGTGGTCTGGCCCCAACAAGGGGTGTGCAGACAGGGCCTGGGTAATGGACTGTGAAATAACGGAGGACATGGACCCCATGGCCTCCATGATGGCGCTAGATACCGGCGCTGTAGCGCCAGTGCCTGGGTGTCAACACCTATGGGGCTATGGTCCCCTGAGGGGAAGCGGGGGTTGGCCTGATTAGTGAAGGCATCCATAATCAAATATAGGAGCAGTGCTAAATATATATATACTTAGCAGTAAACTAAATCAACCCTAAGGAGGGTTTGAAAGGAGCTCTAATGTGCTACTACCTGTGGATGGAAAAACGCTAGCTATTAAGGGGTTAATCACCCCAGGAGAGCAGCCAGCAGAGCAGTGAGAGCAGGAGCCGGCAGCAGAGCACACAGGGAGACTGGGAGACCGAGATCTCGCGAGAACGGGATCCAAGATGGCCACCAAATCTCGCGAGATCTCGCTGCTGCTGGGAGCAGAGGAGAGTGATACAGCAGGCAAAGCCAAGCAGTGAAGAGGAGAGGAGGCGGAGCGGAGGGGAGCCGCACAGGAGTGCAGTAAGACTGAGAGGACAGTGATGGAATGCAGCAGTCCTGGGAGGAACAGAGAAAACCAGGCAGAAAGGAGGGAGGGAGGGGAGAGGAATAGGGGAGACTCTCCAGAGATAACTAAGAAACCCAGAGGGGAAGGGAGAAAAACTGCAGGAATGCAAGGGAAGAATAAGTGCAAACAGGGGCACAATATAGCAAAACACAAACAATCTGAGTGCAAACTAATTAAAGGGTATGCACAAAAACCTCCACAAATGAGAAAATTACCACAGCAATCACAGAAAGGAACAAAACTGAGCAAGGTGTTACTTATCTGGTGAGCAGCAAAGAAAGAGGAAGGTCCACAGGAGGAATGGCCTATTATAGGGGCTGTTGGGGTGGGACCTACTGTTACCATGGTTATTTTTTTGCATATGTTAATCTCTTTGCTGCTATTGGTGATCAGTAAAGGAAGAGAATGCAATAGGAGCCTCCGTGTCTGATGTAAAACTCAGGATCAGTACAGGATAAGTAATGTATGTAAACAGTGACTGCACCAGCAGAACAGTGAGTGCAGCTCTGGAGTATAATGCAGGATGTAACTCAGAATCAGTACAGGATAAGTAATGTATGTACACAGTGACTGCACCAGCAGAACAGTGAGTGCAGCTCTGGAGTATAATACAGGATGTAACTCAGGATCAGTACAGGATAAGTAATGTCTGTACACAGTGACTGCTCCAGCAGAATAGTGAGTGCAGCTCTGGAGTATAATACAGGATGTAACTCAGAATCAGTACAGGATAAGTAATGTATGTACACAGTGACTGCACCAGCAGAACAGTGAGTGCAGCTCTGGAGTATAATACAGGATGTAACTCAGGATCAGTACAGGATAAGTAATGTCTGTACACAGTGACTGCTCCAGCAGAATAGTGAGTGCAGCTCTGGAGTATAATGCAGGATGTAACTCAGGATCAGTACAGGATAAGTAATGTATGTACACAGTGACTGCACCAGCAGAATAGTCAGTGCTGCTCTGGAGAATAATACAGGATGTAACTGAGGATCAGTACAGAATAATAATGTATGTGCACAGTGACTGCACCAGCAGAATAGTGAGTGCAGCTCTGGAGTATAATGCAGGATGTAACTCAGGATCAGTACAGGATAAGTAATGTATGTACACAGTGACTGCACCAGCAGAATAGTGAGTGCAGCTCTGGAGTATAATACAGGATGTAACTCAGGATCAGTACAGGATAAGTAATGTATGTACACAGTGACTGCACCAGCAGAATAGTGAGTGCAGCTCTGGAGTATAATACAGGATGTAACTCAGGATCAGTACAGGATAAGTAATGTATGTACACAGTGACTGCACCAGCAGAATAGTGAGTGCAGCTCTGGAGTATAATACAGGATGTAACTCAGGATCAGTACAGGATAAGTAATGTATGTACACAGTGACTGCACCAGCAGAATAGTGAGTGCAGCTCTGGAGTATAATACAGGATGTAACTCAGGATCAGTACAGGATAAGTAATGTATGTACACAGTGACTGCACCAGCAGAATAGTGAGTGCAGCTCTGGAGTATAATACAGGATGTAACTTAGGATCAGTACAGGATAAGTAATGTATGTACACAGTGACTGCACCAGCAGAATAGTGAGTGCAGCTCTGGAGTATAATACAGGATGTAACTCAGGATCAGTACAGGATAAGTAATGTATGTACACAGTGACTGCACCAGCAGAATAGTGAGTGCAGCTCTGGAGTATAATACAGGATGTAACTCAGGATCAGTACAGGATAAGTAATGTATGTACACAGTGACTGCACCAGCAGAATAGTGAGTGCAGCTCTGGAGTATAATACAGGATGTAACTCAGGATCAGTACAGGATAAGTAATGTATGTACACAGTGACTGCACCAGCAGAATAGTGAGTGCAGCTCTGGAGTATAATACAGGATGTAACTCAGGATCAGTACAGGATAAGTAATGTATGTACACAGTGACTGCACCAGCAGAATAGTGAGTGCAGCTCTGGAGTATAATACAGGATGTAACTCAGGATCAGTACAGGATAAGTAATGTATGTACACAGTGACTGCACCAGCAGAATAGTGAGTGCAGCTCTGGAGTATAATACAGGATGTAACTCAGGATCAGTACAGGATAAGTAATGTATGTACACAGTGACTGCACCAGCAGAATAGTGAGTGCAGCTCTGGAGTATAATACAGGATGTAACTCAGGATCAGTACAGGATAAGTAATGTATGTACACAGTGACTGCACCAGCAGAATAGTGAGTGCAGCTCTGGAGTATAATACAGGATGTAACTCAGGATCAGTACAGGATAAGTAATGTATGTACACAGTGACTGCACCAGCAGAATAGTGAGTGCAGCTCTGGAGTATAATACAGGATGTAACTCAGGATCAGTACAGGATAAGTAATGTATGTACACAGTGACTTCACCAGCAGAATAGTGAGTGCAGCTCTGGGAGTATAATACAGGATGTAACTCAGGATCAGTACAGGATAGTAATGTAATGTATGTACACAGTGACTGCACCAGCAGAATAGTGAGTGCAGCTCTGGAGTATAATACAGGATGTAACTCAGGATCAGTACAGGATAAGTAATGTATGTACACAGTGACTGCACCAGCAGAATAGTGAGTGCAGCTCTGGAGTATAATACAGGATGTAACTCAGGATCAGTACAGGAGTAATGTAATGTATGTACACAGTGACTGCACCAGCAGAATAGTGAGTGCAGCTCTGGAGTATAATACAGGATGTAACTCAGATCAGTACAGGATAAGTAATGTATGTACACAGTGACTGCACCAGCAGAATAGTGAGTGCAGCTCTGGAGTATAATACAGGATGTAACTCAGGATCAGTACAGGATAAGTAATGTATGTACACAGTGACTGCACCAGCAGAATAGTGAGTGCAGCTCTGGAGTATAATACAGGATGTAACTCAGGATCAGTACAGGATAAGTGAATGTATGTACACAGTGACTGCACCAGCAGAATAGTGAGTGCAGCTCTGGAGTATAATACAGGATGTAACTCAGGATCAGTACAGGATAAGTAATGTATGTACACAGTGACTGCACCAGCAGAATAGTGAGTGCAGCTCTGGAGTATAATACAGGATGTAACTCAGGATCAGTACAGGATAAGTAATGTATGTACACAGTGACTGCACCAGCAGAATAGTGAGTGCAGCTCTGGAGTATAATACAGGATGTAACTCAGGATCAGTACAGGATAAGTAATGTATGTACACAGTGACTGCACCAGCAGAATAGTGAGTGCAGCTCTGGAGTATAATACAGGATGTAACTCAGGATCAGTACAGGATTAAGTAATGTATGTACACAGTGACTGCACCAGCAGAATAGTGAGTGCAGCTCTGGAGTATAATACAGGATGTAACTCAGGATCAGTACAGGATAAGTAATGTATGTACACAGTGACTGCACCAGCAGAATAGTGAGTGCAGCTCTGGAGTATAATACAGGATGTAACTCAGGATCAGTACAGGATAAGTAATGTATGTACACAGTGACTGCACCAGCAGAATAGTGAGTGCAGCTCTGGAGTATAATACAGGATGTAACTCTAGGATCAGTACAGGATAAGTAATGTATGTACACAGTGACTGCACCAGCAGAATAGTGAGTGCAGCTCTGGAGTATAATACAGGATGTAACTCAGATCAGTACAGGATAAGTAATGTATGTACACAGTGACTGCACCAGCAGAATAGTGAGTGCAGCTCTGGAGTATAATGACAGGATGTAACTCAGGATCAGTACAGGATAAGTAATGTATGTACACAGTGACTGCACCAGCAGAATAGTGAGTGCAGCTCTGGAGTATAATACAGGATGTAACTCAGGATCAGTACAGGATAAGTAATGTATGTACACAGTGACTGCACCAGCAGAATAGTGAGTGCAGCTCTGGAGTATAATACAGGATGTAACTCAGGATCAGTACAGGATAAGTAATGTATGTACACAGTGACTGCACCAGCAGAATAGTGAGCGCAGCTCTGGAGTATAATACAGGATGTAACTCAGGATCAGTTACAGGATAAGTAATGTATGTACACAGTGACTGCACCAGCAGAATAGTGAGTGCAGCTCTGGAGTATAATACAGGATGTAACTCAGGATCAGTACAGGATAAGTAATGTATGTACACAGTGACTGCACCAGCAGAATAGTGAGTGCAGCTCTGGAGTATAATACAGGATGTAACTCTGGATCAGTACAAGTACAGGATAAGTAATGTATGTACACAGTGAATGCAACAGCAGAATAGTGAGTGCAGCTCTGGAGTATAATACAGGATGTAACTCAGGATCAGTATAGGATAAGTAATGTATGTACACAGTGACTGCACTCAGCAGAATAGTGAGTGCAGCTCTGGAGTATAATACAGGATGTAACTCAGGATCAGTACAGGATAAGTAATGTATGTACACAGTGACTGCACCAGCAGAATAGTGAGTGCAGCTCTGCAGTATAATACAGGATGTAACTCCAGGATCAGTACAGGATAAGTAATGTATGTACACAGTGACTGCACCAGCAGAATAGTGAGTGCAGCTCTGGAGTATAATACAGGATGTAACTCAGGATCAGTACAGGATACAGTAATGTATGTACACAGTGCACTGCACCAGCAGAATAGTGAGTGCAGCTCTGGAGTATAATACAGAATGTAACTCAGGATCAGTACAGGAAAGTAATGTAATGTATGTACACAGTGACTGCACCAGCAGAATAGTGAGTGCAGCTCTGGAGCATAATACAAGATGTAACTCAGGATCAGTGCAGGATAAGTAATGTATGTACACAGTGACTGCACCAGCAGAATAGTGAGTGCAGCTCTGGAGTATAATACAGGATGTAACTCAGGATCAGTACAGGATAAGTAATGTATGTACACAGTGACTGCACCAGCAGAATAGTGAGTGCAGCTCTGGAGTATAATACAGGATGTAACTCAGTGTCAGTATAGGATAAGTAATGTATGTACACAGTGACTGCACCAGCAGAATAGTGAGTGCAGCTCTGGAGCATAATACAGGATGTAACTTAGGATCAGTACAGGATAAGTAATGTATGTACACAGTGACTGCACCAGCAGAATAGTGAGTGCAGCTCTGGAGTATAATACAGGATGTAACTCAGGATCAGTACAGGATAAGTAATGTATGTACACAGTGACTGCACCAGCAGAATAGTGAGTGCAGCTCTGGAGTATAATACAGGATGTAACTCAGGATCAGTACAGGATAAGTAATGTATGTACACAGTGACTGCACCAGCAGAATAGTGAGTGCAGCTCTGGAGTATAATACAGGATGTAACTCAGGATCAGTACAGAATAAGTAATGTATGTACACAGTGACTGCACCAGCAGAATAGTGAGTGCAGCTCTGGAGTATAATACAGGATGTAACTCAGGATCAGTACAGGATAAGTAATGTATGTACACAGTGACTGCACCAGCAGAATAGTGAGTGCAGCTCTGCAGTATAATACAGGATGTAACTCAGGATCAGTACAGGATAAGTAATGTATGTACACAGTGACTGCACCAGCAGAATAGTGAGTGCAGCTCTGGAGTATAATACAGGATGTAACTCAGGATCAGTACAGGATAAGTAATGTATGTACACAGTGACTGCACCAGCAGAATAGTGAGTGCAGCTCTGGAGTA
Source organism: Bufotes viridis (assembly GCA_033119425.1). Classification (NCBI taxonomy): domain Eukaryota; kingdom Metazoa; phylum Chordata; class Amphibia; order Anura; family Bufonidae; genus Bufotes; species Bufotes viridis. The sequence continues at coordinate 105,826,127 of CM065596.1, forward strand.
TAATACAGGATGTAACTCAGGATCAGTACAGGATAAGTAATGTATGTACACAGTGACTGCACCAGCAGAATAGTGAGTGCAGCTCTGGAGTATAATACAGGATGTAACTCAGGATCAGTACAGGATAAGTAATGTATGTACACAGTGACTGCACCAGCAGAATAGTGAGTGCAGCTCTGGAGTATAATACAGGATGTAACTCAGGATCAGTACAGGATAAGTAATGTATGTACACAGTGACTGCACCAGCAGAATAGTGAGTGCAGCTCTGGAGTATAATACAGGATGTAACTTAATGATTTTCCTAGTCTACGACGTAAAGTCATAGTTTTATTAAGACACAGAGGCGAGTATTGCTTCTCTTCCTTTACTGATCACCAAATAGCAGCAAGGAGAAAACATAAAAATGCAAATGGTCACCATAGTAACCCCAATATCCCACCCCCACAGCCCCTATATTAGGCTGCTCCATAGGTGGGACTTCCTCTTTCTCTGCGAACCAGTCCATAAGCCTATAACCGGAAACGAAACGTCGGGCCAAACCGGGACGCCCACAGCACGTCAGGAACCAAGGACTCCAACGAAGATCAACCGGAGAACAAGTATCCAACTGGAAACATCCTAAGGAATGGTCCGTAGGAATAGTAACTGGAACCGCTCAACAGCACCAACATGGCAACCGCGGAAACTGGAACAGGATCACCGCCCAGATCAGGGAAAGTGCAGAGCTGTCAAACTCATCCTAAAAGAAAATAAGAGAGGCAAATGCCCAGTAAATAAAAGCCGGTAAACCGAGGTACAGGTCACACAGACACCAGTGACTAGAATTAATCATAGAAGACAGGAATATAAATAAGCATAATAAGCATGCAATATCAAAATCCCCCACAGAAACAGAGATAAATATGAAAAAACATATGAACAACATATAGAACCAGCCATAACCCACAAGCAAAAATAAATCCCAGGCAGGAAGGGCAAGGGAGGGCAATACTCGCCTCTGTGTCTTAATAAAACTATGACTTTACGTCGTAGACTAGGAAAATCATTAAGTTTTACATCAGACACAGAGGCTTCATATTGCTAGTTCAAAGCTGGTTAACCAAGGAATCGAACAAATGAGGAGGAGGACGGAAATAATACTCACGAAAAGTGGTGGCACTCGACCAGTCCGCCAACCGCAGGATGTCCTCTAAACGGGCGCCCGAAACCGCTAAAGAAGTTGACGCTGCACCGCGCGCCGAATGAGCCGTAAAAACGGAAGTGTCTACACCCGCCAAAGACATAACCCACTTCAGCCAACGGGCTAAGGTGGGACTAGAGACAGGTCCGAACGGGTGCCGAATAGAGAGGAACAACTGGGGCACGGACGGGGACCGATAAGAACGAGTCCTGGCCTCGTATTCTCTCAAACAAGCAACCGGACACAAGGCCGGGAAGACGGAAAACTGGGGTAGGATACGACCCGGATGTTGGTCTTCGTGCGACGTGAGATATTGAACGTCACGCCTTCAGGAGTAAAAGACCTCGCGTCATGGTCCAGAGCCCGAACATCCGACACCCTCTTGCAAGAGATCAGGCAAAAGAGGGTGACCAGCTTGGCCGAGAGTTGACGTAAAGAAAGATCAGAATTGGCCGGCCAAGAAGATAAAAAGGTCAGCACCAAGGAGACATCCCAAGTGGAAGAAAACGCGGCCGAGGAGGCCGCGCCAGACGGGAGCCACGGAGGAGGCGGGAAACAGAAGGATGTTGACCCGCCGGGACACCATCAAACCCCTGATGCGTAGAGGAGATAGCTGAACGAAACAAATTGATCGTCCTGAAAGCCTTTCCCTCCTCGAAAAGGGAGGTGAGAAACTGAAGCAGGTGGGCTACAGGAGCTGAAACGGGATCCAGGTCCCGTTCCAGGCACCAGCCAGCCCAAGTTCGCCAGGCCGCCCGATAAGATTTTCGGGTGCCGGGAGCCCAGGCATTGTCCAGGAGGCGCCTAGTTGCCTCCGAAACTCCATCGACCGCTCCTGGCGTCCTGAGATCCGGCAGGCCAGCAATCGCAGGGATCCGTCCAGTAGCAGGGGGTGTGGAGTTCCCTGAGGGCACCGCAGGAGAGAGATCGGATTCGGCAGAAGAAGGGGAATGTCCACCAAGAGCTCCATCAGAGACGGGTACCACACCTGAGAGTCCCAGAATGGGACTATCGCCACCAACTCCGCCCGATGGCGACGAACCTGGAGGAGCATCCGAGGGATCATCAGGAACGGGGAAATGCATAGAGAAGGCCGACGGACCAATCCTGCAAGAACGCGTCCACCGCTAACGCCTCCGGATCCGGGCGCCAGCTGTAAAGCGAGGAAGGTGTGAGTTGAGCCGGGAGGCGAACAAGTCCACGGAGAAGGGTCCCCACCTGGCCTCGACCACGGCGAAAAACGCTGGGTCCAACTGCCAATCGCTGCCGTCCGTCAGGTGACGCGAACTCCAGTCCGCCTGCACGTTGTGTAGACCCGGTAAATATTCGGCCTGAACCATGATGTCTCTGGAAAGGCAGTACGACCAAAAGTCCTTCGCCAGGCCAGCTAGGGTAGCCGATTGGGTCCCGCCTAATCGGTTGACGTAGCGAACCGCAGAAATATTGTCCATCCGAAGACGGATACATGCGTTCGCTACTCCATTGGTAAAACTCCGGACGGCTAAGGAGCCGGCCAGGAGCTCCAAGGCGTTGATATGTAGGCCTGCCTTCACGGCCGACCAAGGTCCTCCGGTGGAGACACCGTTGCAATGTGCCCCCCACCCATGGAGGCTCGCATCCGATTCGATGGTTAGTTCCGGTTGGAAGCCAAAGATCGCCCTGCCATTCCAGGCCTCCAAGTTGGCGATCCACCAGCGAATCTCCTCCCGGGCGTCCGAGTCCAACTCCACCATGTCTGCAAAGGAAGCACTGGAACGAAGGTGCGCAATTTTGAGACGTTGCAGGGCCCGGTAATGCAACGGCGCCGGGAACACTGCCTGGATGGATGATGCCAGTAAACCAATGATGCGGGCCAGGTGTCGGAGAGACAAGTGAGTGCTGGTCAATGCATGCCGCAGTTCCTTGCGAATGGATCGCAACTTGTCCCCCGGAAGGCTGAGGGATTCCGCGACAGAGTCCACTGTGAAACCCAGGAAGTCCATCCTCTGGGAGGGAGTGAGACAGGACTTCTCCCTGTTGAGGAGGAAGCCGAGCGACTCCAGGAGATTCGCCGTCCACCAGAGGTGTTCGAGTAATGTTGACCTGGATTGGTGCATCAGGAGAATGTCGTCCAGATACACTATTAGGCGGACTCCGCGACTCCTCAACCAGGCCATGACCGGGCGTAGAAGCTTGGTGAAACACCAAGGGGCCGACGACAATCCGAATGGCAGGCATGTGAATCTCCAGACCTCGTCTTTCCAAAGGAAACGGAGGAGATCCCGTGAGGGAGGTGCAACGGGGACCGTCAGGTACGCGTCCTTCAAATCCAGCTTCACCAGCCAGTCCCCGGTGTGAGAAGGTCCCGAAGCAAATGGATCCCTTCCATTTTGAAATGTCGATACCGCACGATTCTGTTCAGTGCACGGAGGTTGATCACGGGCGCATCTGACCCCTTTCTTCTGGACTAGGAATATGTTGCTTATTACACCCCTGTGCGGCCGGGAGATTTCTCTATAGCCCGCTTGAGGCGGAGGGCGGAGAGCTCCTCGTCCACCAGGGCAGAGTCCGCACTCCCACCGAGGGGTGGTCGGTGGGAGATGCAGCGAGTGAGGGGAATCCGTGAGCTCTATGGAGAAACCCCTGACTGTTGACAGGACCCATGGGTCTGACGTAATTAGTTCCCAGGCGGGAAAAATGACGAAGCCTGCCCCTACACAACTGACTGAAGAATCCCCGACAGGGGTCAGACTTACCGGAGGATTTGCGAGAGGCTGTGTTTCCTCGGAAGGAGCGGGAGCGCCACTGTCCACCCCTGGACGGGAAGAAAGGCGGAGGTGTCCGCTGGTCTTGAAAGGACGACCGCTGGGAGTAGGAGCCTCGAGATACACCCCTGGCCCGGGTGTTGGATCGGCCGGACAGGCGGCCCCTGTTGCTGCCGGCCCTGTGAGAGACCCGGCCCTGGAAAACCCTACGCATCGTGGACTGGGCTTTGTCCAGGGCGGAAAATGTGCCTACGAAACGGCTGAGATCCTTTATAAAAGAATCCCCGAATAAAGAACCTTCCGCATCACTACCAGTCTCGGTGAGTGCGAGGTTCACCAATTTAGGATCAATCTTAAGGAGTATGGCTCTGCGCCTCTCCACAGAAAGGGCCGCATTCGTGCCCCCGGCGATGCAAATCGCCCGCTGAACCCAGCCTGTAAGCTCGTCGGGATCACTTTGGGAACCTCCCTGTCTGGCGGATTCCGCCAACTCCATGATTTTAGCCAGAGGGCCAAAAATGTCCAGGAGCTTATCCTGGCAGCCTCTCAGGGCTGAGTCTAACCCCTTGCGGGCGTTCCATCCAGTCTTAGACAAGAACTGGGTCATTTTAGGGTCTACGACAGGAGTGTCGCAGACTTTGTGAGGTACAATGGGTCTGGGGCATTCCGCCCGCAGCTTACTGCGCGCCTCCTTAGACAGCGGGCGACGGACCCATGTTCTAAATAATTGCTGACCTGAGAGTCAGGGAGCCACTCCGCCGATCTAGGATGGTGGAGGGCCTCAGGGTCAAACATTGGGACCCCAGAAGAATCTAGTAGTGAGGATGGCATATTATCGGCGGAGGCCGAGGATGATTCTCTAGCTACAGGAGCGGTAGGGGTAATGATGACAGGGTCAGACATTAGAGCAGTGTCATCCTCCTCGGATTGGTTACTGGCCTCCGCCAGGATCTTTGGGTCAGAACCGATGTCCGAATCGGATTCAGAATCAGCCTGCGCTCTAGCGCATTTCCACACCCTCGCACGATCAGCCTGGCGGGGACAGGCTCTTTTACGCGACCTCAGCGCGTCGTCTTTGGTGGACTCCAACACACCAGTCATGGACTCCTGTCCAACAGGAGGATCAGCAGCATCAGAATGCTGGGCCCAATCAGAGGGGGAGGTCTGGCCCCAACTAAGGGGTGTGCAGACAGGGCCTGGGTAATAGTCTGAGATATCACCGAAGACATGGACCCCATTGCCTGTAAAATGGCATTAGATACTGAGCGCTGAATGGCAAAAGCCTGAGAATCAGCGTCAGCGGGTCTAACATCACCAGGGAGGGGGAGGGGCGGCATGGGCAGATGTAGGGTCCATAATGTAAAAGCTATATATGGCCGCTAAAGTAAGTTCGATTAAACTAAGAGGGACAGATGGAGCAGTAGCCCTGAAATAGATATATGTACCTGTGGGGAGAGAAAGACTAGAGCAGCGAGGGGTTAATCACCCCAGGAGAACGGAGCAGAGAGCAGGCACCGGCAGCAAGGCACGCAGGAAGACCAGGGAGTCCGAGATCTCGCGAGATCGGGATCCAAGATGGCCGCCAAATCTCGCGAGATCTCGCTGCGGCCAGAGAAAGCGTGCGAACGCGGGAAGGAAGCCGCTGAAGAGGGAGGTAAGAAAATGGCGGAGACACCAAGAGGGAGCGGAGACAAGATGCCTAGAATGCCGCAAGAGCAGGGATAACACTAAAGACGGCGCGGCCACACCAGCAGGTGCAGACCGGCCGAAACAGGGCAGAAAGAGATAACCTAAGGGAGAAGGAGGAAAAGAGGGGGAAACCCCAGAAGGAGATAAGCACCGCAAGCGGTGACAGGGAAACAAGGCAGTGAAAGCAGGGAAAACCAAAGGTGAAAAACCGGAGCAGAAGAAAACCAGAATTTAGGAGATAACAATAATAAAGCACAATAACTGCACAGAAAAACCAATAAACTGTGTGACTTATCTGGTGAGCAGCAAGAAAGAGGAAGTCCCACCTATGGAGCAGCCTAATATAGGGGCTGTGGGGGTGGGATATTGGGGTTACTATGGTGACCATTTGCATTTTATGTTTTCTCCTTGCTGCTATTTGGTGATCAGTAAAGGAAGAGAAGCAATATGAAGCCTCTGTGTCTGATGTAAAACTCAGGATCAGTACAGGATAAGTAATGTATGTACACAGTGACTGCACCAGCAGAATAGTGAGTGCAGCTCTGGAGTATAATACAGGATGTAACTCAGGATCAGTACAGGATAAGTAATGTATGTACACAGTGACTCCACCAGCAGAATAGTGAGTGCAGCTCTGGAGTATAATACAGGATGTAACTCAGGATCAGTACAGGATAAGTAATGTATGTACACAGTGACTGCACCAGCAGAATAGTGAGTGCAGCTCTGGAGTATAATACAGGATGTAACTCAGGATCAGTACAGGATAAGTAATGTATGTACACAGTGACTGCACCAGCAGAATAGTGAGTGCAGCTCTGGAGTATAATACAGGATGTAACTCAGGATCAGTACAGGATAAGTAATGTATGTACACAGTGACTGCACCAGCAGAATAGTGAGTGCAGCTCTGGAGTATAATACAGGATGTAACTCAGGATCAGTACAGGATAAGTAATGTATGTACACAGTGACTGCACCAGCAGAATAGTGAGTGCAGCTCTGGAGTATAATACAGGATGTAACTCAGGATCAGTACAGGATAAGTAATGTATGTACACAGTGACTGCACCAGCAGAATAGTGAGTGCAGCTCTGGAGTATAATACAGGATGTAACTCAGGATCAGTACAGGATAAGTAATGTATGTACACAGTGACTGCACCAGCAGAATAGTGAGTGCAGCTCTGGAGTATAATACAGGATGTAACTCAGGATCAGTACAGGATAAGTAATGTATGTACACAGTGACTGCACCAGCAGAATAGTGAGTGCAGCTCTGGAGTATAATACAGGATGTAACTCAGGATCAGTACAGGATAAGTAATGTATGTACACAGTGACTGCACCAGCAGAATAGTGAGTGCAGCTCTGGAGTATAATACAGGATGTAACTCAGGATCAGTACAGGATAAGTAATGTATGTACACAGTGACTGCACCAGCAGAATAGTGAGTGCAGCTCTGGAGTATAATACAGGATGTAACTCAGGATCAGTACAGGATAAGTAATGTATGTACACAGTGACTGCACCAGCAGAATAGTGAGTGCAGCTCTGGAGTATAATACAGGATGTAACTCAGGATCAGTACAGGATAAGTAATGTATGTACACAGTGACTGCACCAGCAGAATAGTGAGTGCAGCTCTGGAGTATAATACAGGATGTAACTCAGGATCAGTACAGGATAAGTAATGTATGTACACAGTGACTGCACCAGCAGAATAGTGAGTGCAGCTCTGGAGTATAATACAGGATGTAACTCAGGATCAGTACAGGATAAGTAATGTATGTACACAGTGACTGCACCAGCAGAATAGTGAGTGCAGCTCTGGAGTATAATACAGGATGTAACTCAGGATCAGTACAGGATAAGTAATGTATGTACACAGTGACTGCACCAGCAGAATAGTGAGTGCAGCTCTGGAGTATAATACAGGATGTAACTCAGGATCAGTACAGGATAAGTAATGTATGTACACAGTGACTGCACCAGCAGAATAGTGAGTGCAGCTCTGGAGTATAATACAGGATGTAACTCAGGATCAGTACAGGATAAGTAATGTATGTACACAGTGACTGCACCAGCAGAATAGTGAGTGCAGCTCTGGAGTATAATACAGGATGTAACTCAGGATCAGTACAGGATAAGTAATGTATGTACACAGTGACTGCACCAGCAGAATAGTGAGTGCAGCTCTGGAGTATAATACAGGATGTCACTCAGGATCAGTACAGGATAAGTAATGTATGTACACAGTGACTGCACCAGCAGAATAGTGAGTGCAGCTCTGGAGTATAATACAGGATGTAACTCAGGATCAGTACAGGATAAGTAATGTATGTACACAGTGACTGCACCAGCAGAATAGTGAGTGCAGCTCTGGAGTATAATACAGGATGTAACTCAGGATCAGTACAGGATAAGTAATGTATGTACACAGTGACTGCACCAGCAGAATAGTGAGTGCAGCTCTGGAGTATAATACAGGATGTAACTCAGGATCAGTACAGGATAAGTAATGTATGTACACAGTGACTGCACCAGCAGAATAGTGAGTGCAGCTCTGGAGTATAATACAGGATGTAACTCAGGATCAGTACAGGATAAGTAATGTATGTACACAGTGACTGCACCAGCAGAATAGTGAGTGCAGCTCTGGAGTATAATACAGGATGTAACTCAGGATCAGTACAGGATAAGTAATGTATGTACACAGTGACTGCACCAGCAGAATAGTGAGTGCAGCTCTGGAGTATAATACAGGATGTAACTCAGGATCAGTACAGGATAAGTAATGTATGTACACAGTGACTGCACCAGCAGAATAGTGAGTGCAGCTCTGGAGTATAATACAGGATGTAACTCAGGATCAGTACAGGATAAGTAATGTATGTACACAGTGACTGCACCAGCAGAATAGTGAGTGCAGCTCTGGAGTATAATACAGGATGTAACTCAGGATCAGTACAGGATAAGTAATGTATGTACACAGTGACTGCACCAGCAGAATAGTGAGTGCAGCTCTGGAGTATAATACAGGATGTAACTCAGGATCAGTACAGGATAATGTAATGTATGTACACAGTGACTGCACCAGCAGAATAGTGAGTGCAGCTCTGGAGTATAATTCAGGATGTAACTCAGGATCATTATAGGATAAATAATGTATGTACACAGTAACTGCACAAGCAGAGTAGTGAGTGCAGCTCTGGAGTATAATACAGGATGTCATTCAGGATCAGTACAGGATAAGTAGTGTATGTACACAGTAACTGCACCAGCAGAATAGTGAGTGCAGCTCTGGAGTATAATACAGGATGTCATTCAGTAACAGTGCAGGATAAGTAATGTATGTACACAGTGACTGCACCAGCAGAATAGTGAGTGCAGCTCTGGAGTATAATACAGGATGTAACTCAGGATCAGTACAGGATAAGTAATGTATGTACACAGTGACTGCACCAGCAGAATAGTGAGTGCAGCTCTGGAGTATAATACAGGATGTAACTGAGGATCAGTACAGGATAAGTAATGTATGTACACAGTGACTACACCAGCAGAATAGTGAGTGCAGCTCTGGAGTATAATTCAGGATGTAACTCAGGATCAGTACAGGATAAGTAATGTATGTACACAGTGACTCCACCAGCAGAATAGTGAGTGCAGCTCTGGAGTATAATACAGGATTTAACTCAGGATCATTATAGGATACAGTAATGTATGGACACAGTAACTGCACCAGCAGAGTAGTGAGTGCAGCTCTGGAGTATAATACAGGATGTCAACTCAGGTTCAGTACAGGATAAGTAGTGTATGTACACAGTGACTGCACCAGCAGAATAGTGAGTGCAGCTCTGGAGTATAATAAAGGATGTAACTCAGGATCAGTACAGGATAAGTAATGTATGTAAACAGTGACTGCACTAGCAGAATAGTGAGTGCAGCTTTGGAGTACAATACAGGATGTAACTCAGGATCAGTACAGGATAAGTAATGTATGTACACAGTGACTGCACCAGCAGAATAGTGAGTGCAGCTCTGGAGTATAATACAGGATGTAACTCAGGATCAGTACAGGATAAGTAATGTATGTACACAGTGACTGCACCAGCAGAATAGTGAGTGCAGCTCTGGAGTATAATACAGGATGTAACTCAGGATCAGTACAGGATAAGTAATGTATGTACACAGTGACTGCACCAGCAGAATAGTGAGTGCAGCTCTGGAGTATAATACAGGATGTAACTCAGGATCAGTACAGGATAAGTAATGTAATGTATGTACACAGTGACTGCACCAGCAGAATAGTGAGTGCAGCTCTGGAGTATAATACAGGATGTCATTCAGGATCAGTACAGGATAAGTAGTGTATGTACACAGTAACTGCACCAGCAGAATAGTGAGTGCAGCTCTGGAGTATAATACAGGATGTCATTCAGGAACAGTGCAGGATAAGTAATGTATGTACACAGTGACTGCACCAGCAGAATAGTGAGTGCAGCTCTGGAGTATAATACAGGATGTAACTCAGGATCAGTACAGGATAAGTAATGTATGTACACAGTGACTGCACCAGCAGAATAGTGAGTGCAGCTCTGGAGTATAATACAGGATGTAACTGAGGATCAGTACAGGATAAGTAATGTATGTACACAGTGATTACACCAGCAGAATAGTGAGTGCAGCTCTGGAGTATAATTCAGGATGTAACTCAGGATCAGAACAGGATAAGTAAAGTAATGTATGTACACAGTGACTCCACCAGCAGAATAGTGAGTGCAGCTCTGGAGTATAATACAGGATTTAACTCATTATCATTATAGGATACAGTAATGTATGGACACAGTAACTGCACCAGCAGAGTAGTGAGTGCAGCTCTGGAGTATAATACAGGATGTCAACTCAGGTTCGGTACAGGAAAAGTAGTGTATGTACACAGTGACTGCACCAGCAGAATAGTGAGTGCAGCTCTGGAGTATAATAAAGGATGTAACTCAGGATCAGTACAGGATAAGTAATGTATGTAAACAATGACTGCACTAGCAGAATAGTGAGTGCAGCTTTGGAGTACAATACAGGATGTAACTCAGGATCAGTACAGGATAAGTAATGTATGTACACAGTGATTGAACCAGCAGAATAGTGAGTGCAGCTCTGGAGTATAATGCAGGATGTAACTCAGGATCATACAGGATAAGTAATGTATGTACACAGTGACTGCACCAGCAGAATAGTGAGTGCAGCTCTGGAGTATAATACAGGATGTAACTTAGGATCAGTACAGGATAAGTAATGTATGTACACAGTGACTGCACCAGCAGAATAGTGAGTGCAGCTCTGGAGTATAATACAGGATGTGACTCAGGATCAGTACAGGATAAGTAATGTAATGTATGTACACAGTGACTTCACCAGCAGAATATTGAGTGCAGCTCTGGAGTATAATTCAGGATGTAACTCAGGATCATTATAGGATAAATAATGTATGTACACAGTAACTGCACAAGCAGAGTAGTGAGTGCAGCTCTGGAGTATAATACAGGATGTCATTCAGGATCAGTACAGGATAAGTAGTGTATGTACACAGTAACTGCACCAGCAGAATAGTGAGTGCAGCTCTGGAGTATAATACAGGATGTCATTCAGGAACAGTGCAGGATAAGTAATGTATGTACACAGTGACTGCACCAGCAGAATAGTGAGTGCAGCTCTGGAGTATAATACAGGATGTAACTCAGGATCATACAGGATAAGTAATGTATGTACACAGTGACTGCACCAGCAGAATAGTGAGTGCAGCTCTGGAGTATAATACAGGATGTAACTGAGGATCAGTACAGGATAAGTAATGTATGTACACAGTGATTACACCAGCAGAATAGTGAGTGCAGCTCTGGAGTATAATTCAGGATGTAACTCAGGATCAGAACAGGATAAGTAAAGTAATGTATGTACACAGTGACTCCACCAGCAGAATAGTGAGTGCAGCTCTGGAGTATAATACAGGATTTAACTCATTATCATTATAGGATACATAATGTATGGACACAGTAACTGCACCAGCAGAGTAGTGAGTGCAGCTCTGGAGTATAATACAGGATGTCAATCAGGTTCGGTACAGAAAAAGTAGTGTATGTACACAGTGACTGCACCAGCAGAATAGTGAGTGCAGCTCTGGAGTATAATAAAGGATGTAACTCAGGATCAGTACAGGATAAGTAATGTATGTAAACAATGACTGCACTAGCAGAATAGTGAGTGCAGCTTTGGAGTACAATACAGGATGTAACTCAGGATCAGTACAGGATAAGTAATGTATGTACACAGTGATTGAACCAGCAGAATAGTGAGTGCAGCTCTGGAGTATAATGCAGGATGTAACTCAGGATCATACAGGATAAGTAATGTATGTACACAGTGACTGCACCAGCAGAATAGTGAGTGCAGCTCTGGAGTATAATACAGGATGTAACTTAGGATCAGTACAGGATAAGTAATGTATGTACACAGTGACTGCACCAGCAGAATAGTGAGTGCAGCTCTGGAGTATAATACAGGATGTGACTCAGGATCAGTACAGGATAAGTAATGTAATGTATGTACACAGTGACTTCACCAGCAGAATATTGAGTGCAGCTCTGGAGTATAATTCAGGATGTAACTCAGGATCATTATAGGATAAATAATGTATGTACACAGTAACTGCACAAGCAGAGTAGTGAGTGCAGCTCTGGAGTATAATACAGGATGTCATTCAGGATCAGTACAGGATAAGTAGTGTATGTACACAGTAACTGCACCAGCAGAATAGTGAGTGCAGCTCTGGAGTATAATACAGGATGTCATTTCAGGAACAGTGCAGGATAAGTAATGTATGTACACAGTGACTGCACCAGCAGAATAGTGAGTGCAGCTCTGGAGTATAATACAGGATGTAACTCAGGATCATACAGGATAAGTAATGTATGTACACAGTGACTGCACCAGCAGAATAGTGAGTGCAGCTCTGGAGTATAATACAGGATGTAACTGAGGATCAGTACAGGATAAGTAATGTATGTACACAGTGATTACACCAGCAGAATAGTGAGTGCAGCTCTGGAGTATAATTCAGGATGTAACTCAGGATCAGAACAGGATAAGTAAAGTAATGTATGTACACAGTGACTCCACCAGCAGAATAGTGAGTGCAGCTCTGGAGTATAATACAGGATTTAACTCATTATCATTATAGGATACATAATGTATGGACACAGTAACTGCACCAGCAGAGTAGTGAGTGCAGCTCTGGAGTATAATACAGGATGTCAATCAGGTTCGGTACAGGAAAAGTAGTGTATGTACACAGTGACTGCACCAGCAGAATAGTGAGTGCAGCTCTGGAGTATAATAAAGGATGTAACTCAGGATCAGTACAGGATAAGTAATGTATGTAAACAATGACTGCACTAGCAGAATAGTGAGTGCAGCTTTGGAGTACAATACAGGATGTAACTCAGGATCAGTACAGGATAAGTAATGTATGTACACAGTGATTGAACCAGCAGAATAGTGAGTGCAGCTCTGGAGTATAATGCAGGATGTAACTCAGGATCATACAGGATAAGTAATGTATGTACACAGTGACTGCACCAGCAGAATAGTGAGTGCAGCTCTGGAGTATAATACAGGATGTAACTCAGGATCAGTACAGGATAAGTAATGTATGTACACAGTGACTGCACCAGCAGAATAGTGAGTGCAGCTCTGGAGTATAATACAGGATGTAACTCAGGATCAGTACAGGATAAGTAAGTAATGTATGTACACAGTGACTCCACCAGCAGAATAGTGAGTGCAGCTCTGGAGTATAATACAGGATGTAACTCAGGATCATTATAGGATAAATAATGTATGTACACAGTAACTGCACAAGCAGAGTAGTGAGTGCAGCTCTGGAGTATAATACAGGATGTCATTCAGGATCAGTACAGGATAAGTAGTGTATGTACATAGTAACTGCACCAGCAGAATAGTGAGTGTAGCTCTGGAGTATAATACAGGATGTCATTTAGGATCAGTGCAGGATAAGTAATGTATGTACACAGTGACTGCACCAGCAGAATATTGAGTGCAGCTCTGGAGTATAATGCAGGATGTAACTCAGGATCATACAGGATAAGTAATGTATGTACACAGTGACTGCACCAGCAGAATAGTGAGTGCAGCTCTGGAGTATAATACAGGATGTAACTGAGGATCAGTAAAGGATAAGTAATGTATGTACACAGTGACTACACCAGCAGAAAAGTGAGTGCAGCTCTGGAGTATAATTCAGGATGTAACTCAGGATCAGAACAGGATAAGTAAAGTAATGTATGTACACAGTGACTCCACCAGCAGAATAGTGAGTGCAGCTCTGGAGTATAATACAGGATTTAACTCAGGATCATTATAGGATACATAATGTATGGACACAGAAACTGCACCAGCAGAGTAGTGAGTGCAGCTCTGGAGTATAATACAGGATGTCAATCAGGTTCGGTACAGGATAAGTAGTGTATGTACAAAGTGACTGCACCAGCAGAATAGTGAGTGCAGCTCTGGAGTATAATACAGGATGTAACTCAGGATCAGTACAGGATAAGTAATGTATGTAAACAATGACTGCACTAGCAGAATAGTGAGTGCAGCTTTGGAGTACAATACAGGATGTAACTCAGGATCAGTACAGGATAAGTAATGTATGTACACAGTGATTGAACCAGCAGAATAGTGAGTGCAGCTCTGGAGTATAATGCAGGATGTAACTCAGGATCATACAGGATAAGTAATGTATGTACACAGTGACTGCACCAGCAGAATAGTGAGTGCAGCTCTGGAGTATAATACAGGATGTAACTTAGGATCAGTACAGGATAAGTAATGTATGTACACAGTGACTGCACCAGCAGAATAGTGAGTGCAGCTCTGGAGTATAATACAGGATGTAACTCAGGATCAGTACAGGATAAGTAATGTAATGTATGTACACAGTGACTTCACCAGCAGAATAGTGAGTGCAGCTCTGGAGTATAATACAGGATGTAACTCAGGATCATTATAGGATAAATAATGTATGTACACAGTAACTGCACCAGCAGAGTAGTGAGTGCAGCTCTGGAGTATAATACAGGATGTCATTCAGGATCAGTACAGGATAAGTAGTGTATGTACACAGTGACTGCACCAGCAGAATAGTGAGTGCAGCTCTGGAGTATAATACAGGATGTAACTCAGGATCAGTACAGGATAAGTAATGTATGTACACAGTGACTGCACCAGCAGAATAGTGAGTGCAGCTCTGGAGTATAATACAGGATGTAACTCAGGATCAGTACAGGATAAGTAATGTATGTACACAGTGACTGCACCAGCAGAATAGTGAGTGCAGCTCTGGAGTATAATGCAGGATGTAACTCAGGATCAGTACAGGATAAGTAATGTATGTACACAGTGACTGCACCAGCAGAATAGTGAGTGCAGCTCTGGAGTATAATACAGGATGTAACTTAGGATCAGTACAGGATAAGTAATGTATGTACACAGTGACTGCACCAGCAGAATAGTGAGTGCAGCTCTGGAGTATAATACAGGATGTGACTCAGGATCAGTACAGGATAAGTAATGTAATGTATGTACACAGTGACTTCACCAGCAGAATATTGAGTGCAGCTCTGGAGTATAATTCAGGATGTAACTCAGGATCATTATAGGATAAATAATGTATGTACACAGTAACTGCACAAGCAGAGTAGTGAGTGCAGCTCTGGAGTATAATACAGGATGTCATTCAGGATCAGTACAGGATAAGTAGTGTATGTACACAGTAACTGCACCAGCAGAATAGTGAGTGCAGCTCTGGAGTATAATACAGGATGTCATTCAGGAACAGTGCAGGATAAGTAATGTATGTACACAGTGACTGCACCAGCAGAATAGTGAGTGCAGCTCTGGAGTATAATACAGGATGTAACTCAGGATCATACAGGATAAGTAATGTATGTACACAGTGACTGCACCAGCAGAATAGTGAGTGCAGCTCTGGAGTATAATACAGGATGTAACTGAGGATCAGTACAGGATAAGTAATGTATGTACACAGTGATTACACCAGCAGAATAGTGAGTGCAGCTCTGGAGTATAATTCAGGATGTAACTCAGGATCAGAACAGGATAAGTAAAGTAATGTATGTACACAGTGACTCCACCAGCAGAATAGTGAGTGCAGCTCTGGAGTATAATACAGGATTTAACTCATTATCATTATAGGATACATAATGTATGGACACAGTAACTGCACCAGCAGAGTAGTGAGTGCAGCTCTGGAGTATAATACAGGATGTCAATCAGGTTCGGTACAGAAAAAGTAGTGTATGTACACAGTGACTGCACCAGCAGAATAGTGAGTGCAGCTCTGGAGTATAATAAAGGATGTAACTCAGGATCAGTACAGGATAAGTAATGTATGTAAACAATGACTGCACTAGCAGAATAGTGAGTGCAGCTTTGGAGTACAATACAGGATGTAACTCAGGATCAGTACAGGATAAGTAATGTATGTACACAGTGATTGAACCAGCAGAATAGTGAGTGCAGCTCTGGAGTATAATGCAGGATGTAACTCAGGATCAGTACAGGATAAGTAATGTATGTACACAGTGACTGCACCAGCAGAATAGTGAGTGCAGCTCTGGAGTATAATACAGGATGTAACTCAGGATCAGTACAGGATAAGTAATGTAATGTATGTACACAGTGACTTCACCAGCAGAATAGTGAGTGCAGCTCTGGAGTATAATTCAGGATGTAACTCAGGATCATTATAGGATAAATAATGTATGTACACAGTAACTGCACAAGCAGAGTAGTGAGTGCAGCTCTGGAGTATAATACAGGATGTCATTCAGGATCAGTACAGGATAAGTAGTGTATGTACATAGTAACTGCACCAGCAGAATAGTGAGTGCAGCTCTGGAGTATAATACAGGATGTCATTCAGGAACAGTGCAGGATAAGTAATGTATGTACACAGTGACTGCACCAGCAGAATAGTGAGTGCAGCTCTGGAGTATAATACAGGATGTAACTCAGGATCATACAGGATAAGTAATGTATGTACACAGTGACTGCACCAGCAGAATAGTGAGTGCAGCTCTGGAGTATAATACAGGATGTAACTGAGGATCAGTACAGGATAAGTAATGTATGTACACAGTGATTACACCAGCAGAATAGTGAGTGCAGCTCTGGAGTATAATTCAGGATGTAACTCAGGATCAGAACAGGATAAGTAAAGTAATGTATGTACACAGTGACTCCACCAGCAGAATAGTGAGTGCAGCTCTGGAGTATAATACAGGATTTAACTCAGGATCATTATAGGATACATAATGTATGGACACAGAAACTGCACCAGCAGAGTAGTGAGTGCAGCTCTGGAGTATAATACAGGATGTCAATCAGGTTCGGTACAGGATAAGTAGTGTATGTACAAAGTGACTGCACCAGCAGAATAGTGAGTGCAGCTCTGGAGTATAATAAAGGATGTAACTCAGGATCAGTACAAGATAAGTAATGTATTTAAACAATGACTGCACTAGCAGAATAGTGAGTGCAGCTTTGGAGTACAATACAGGATGTAACTCAGGATCAGTACAGGATAAGTAATGTATGTACACAGTGATTGCACCAGCAGAATAGTGAGTGCAGCTCTGGAGTATAATGCAGGATGTAACTCAGGATCATACAGGATAAGTAATGTATGTACACAGTGACTGCACCAGCAGAATAGTGAGTGCAGCTCTGGAGTATAATACAGGATGTAACTCAGGATCAGTACAGGATAAGTAATGTAATGTATGTACACAGTGACTCCACCAGCAGAATAGTGAGTGCAGCTCTGGAGTATAATAAAGGATGTAACTCAGGATCATTATAGGATAAATAATGTATGTACACAGTAACTGCACACGCAGAGTAGTGAGTGCAGCTCTTGAGTATAATACAGGATGTAACTCAGGATCAGTACAGGATAAGTAATGTATGTACACAGTGACTGCACCAGCAGAACAGTGAGTGCAGCTCTGGAGTATAATGCAGGATGTCATTCAGGATCAGTACAGGATAAGTAATGTATGTACACAGTGACTGCACCAGCAGAATATTGAGTGCAGCTCTGGAGTATAATGCAGGATGTAACTCAGGATCATACAGGATAAGTAATGTATGTACACAGTGACTGCACCAGCAGAATAGTGAGTGCAGCTCTGGAGTATAATACAGGATGTAACTGAGGATCAGTACAGGATAAGTAATGTATGTACACAGTGACTACACCAGCAGAAAAGTGAGTGCAGCTCTGGAGTATAATTCAGGATGTAACTCAGGATCAGTACAGGATAAGTAATGTAATGTATGTACACAGTAACTCCACCAGCAGAATAGTGAGTGCAGCTCTGGAGTATAATACAGGATGTAACTCAGGATCATTATAGGATAAATAATGTATGTACACAGTGACTGCACCAGCAGAATAGTGAGTGCAGCTCTGGAGTATAATACAGGATGTAGCTCAGGATCAGTACAGGATAAGTAATGTATGTACACAGTAACTGCACCAGCAGAGTAGTGAGTGCAGCTCTGGAGTATAATACAGGATGTCAACTCAGGATCAGTACAGAAATAAGTAATGTATGTACACAGTGACTGCACCAGCAGAATAGTGAGTGCAGCTCTGGAGTATAATACAGGATGTAACTCAGGATCAGTACAGGATAAGTAATGTATGTACACAGTGACTGCACCAGCAGAATAGTGAGTGCAGCTCTGGAGTATAATGCAGGATGTAACTCAGGATCAGTACAGGATAAGTAATGTATGTACACAGTGACTGCACCAGCAGAATAGTGAGTGCAGCTCTGGAGTATAATACAGGATGTAACTCAGGATCAGTACAGGATAAGTAATGTATGTACACAGTGACTGCACCAGCAGAATAGTGAGTGCAGCTCTGGAGTATAATACAGGATGTAACTTAGGATCAGTACAGGATAAGTAATGTATGTACACAGTGACTGCACCAGCAGAATAGTGAGTGCAGCTCTGGAGTATAATACAGGATGTAACTCAGGATCAGTACAGGATAAGTAATGTAATGTATGTACACAGTGACTCCACCAGCAGAATAGTGAGTGCAGCTCTGGAGTATAATACAGGATGTAACTCAGGATCATTATAGGATAAATAATGTATGTACACAGTAACTGCACAAGCAGAGTAGTGAGTGCAGCTCTGGAGTATAATACAGGATGTCATTCAGGATCAGTACAGGATAAGTAGTGTATGTACACAGTAACTGCACCAGCAGAATAGTGAGTGCAGCTCTGGAGTATAATACAGGATGTCATTCAGGATCAGTGCAGGATAAGTAATGTATGTACACAGTGACTGCACCAGCAGAATAGTGAGTGCAGCTCTGGAGTATAATACAGGATGTAACTCAGGATCAGTACAGGATAAGTAATGTATGTACACAGTGACTGCACCAGCAGAATAGTGAGTGCAGCTCTGGAGTATAATACAGGATGTAACTCAGGATCAGTACAGGATAAGTAATGTATGTACACAGTGACTACACCAGCAGAATAGTGAGTGCAGCTCTGGAGTATAATACAGGATGTAACTCAGGATCAGTACAGGATAAGTAAAGTAATGTATGTACACAGTGACTGCACCAGCAGAATAGTGAGTGCAGCTCTGGAGTATAATACAGGATGTAACTCAGGATCATTATAGGATACAGTAATGTATGGACACAGTAACTGCACCAGCAGAATAGTGAGTGCAGCTCTGGAGTATAATACAGGATGTCAACTCAGGATCAGTACAGGATAAGTAATGTATGTACACAGTGACTGCACCAGCAGAATAGTGAGTGCAGCTCTGGAGTATAATAAAGGATGTAACTCAGGATCAGTACAGGATAAGTAATGTATGTACACAGTGACTGCACTAGCAGAATAGTGAGTGCAGCTCTGGAGTATAATACAGGATGTAACTCAGGATCAGTACAGGATAAGTAATGTATGTACACAGTGACTGCACCAGCAGAATAGTGAGTGCAGCTCTGGAGTATAATACAGGATGTAACTCAGGATCAGTACAGGATAAGTAATGTATGTACACAGTGACTGCACCAGCAGAATAGTGAGTGCAGCTCTGGAGTATAATACAGGATGTAACTCAGGATCAGTACAGGATAAGTAATGTATGTATGTACACAGTGACTGCACCAGCAGAATAGTGAGTGCAGCTCTGGAGTATAATACAGGATGTAACTCAGGATCAGTACAGGATAAGTAATGTATGTACACAGTGACTGCACCAGCAGAATAGTGAGTGCAGCTCTGGAGTATAATACAGGATGTAACTCAGGATCAGTACAGGATAAGTAATGTATGTACACAGTAACTGCACCAGCAAAATAGTGAGTGAAGCTCTGGAGTATAATACAGGATGTAACTCAGGATCAGTACAGGATAAGTAATGTATGTACACAGTGACTGCACCAGCAGAATAGTGAGTGCAGCTCTGGAGTATAATACAGGATGTAACTCAGGATCAGTACAGGATAAGTAATGTATGTACACAGTGACTGCACCAGCAGAATAGTGAGTGCAGCTCTGGAGTATAATACAGGATGTAACTCAGGATCAGTACAGGATAAGTAATGTATGTACACAGTGACTGCACCAGCAGAATAGTGAGTGCAGCTCTGGAGTATAATACAGGATGTAACTCAGGATCAGTACAGGATAAGTAATTTATGTACACAGTGACTGTACTAGCAGAATAGTGAGTGCAGCTCTGGAGTTTAATACAGGATGTAACTCAGGATCATTATCCATTATCATCATTATCCTGTACATTATCTGATATTACTGTAGGGGAAAGCTTAGGATCCAGTGATCACCAGTCAGTGAGGATTACTATAAGTACAGTGACTGAGTCACTCCACACAAAAACAAAAGTTTTAGATTTTCGGAAAACAGACTTTTCTAAAATGATATCAGTGGTATACGAGTCCCTATCAGACTGGAACAATTTCAATGGAGTCCAAGAGAAATGGAACTACTTAAAAGTGGCACTATTGAAGGCAACAGAAAAGTGCATTAAGCTCGTCAGTAAAAGCAAAAAAAGGAAGAGACCACTGTGGTACTCAGCAGAAGTGGCCAAAATTATTAAAAACAAAAAGATGGCATTTAGTAAGTATAAAAACACCCAAAACGAGGATGACAGGGAAATCTATAAGATGAGGCAGAGAGAGGCCAAGCAAGTTATAAGAGCTTCTAAAGCTCAGGCAGAAGAGAAATTAGCTCAGTCAGTGAAACAAGGTGATAAGACATTCTTCAGATACATAAATGAAAAAGGAAATTAAAACAAGGAATTACCAAATTAAAAACAAAAGAAGGAAGGTATATGGAAGAGGATAAAGAACTAGCTGACTGCCTCAATGAATACTTCTGTTCAGTTTTTACAAAGGAAAATGAAGGAGAACGACCTCAGTTAGGGAGGAAGACTAATGAATCCTTTGATGCATGTGTCTTTACAGAGGAAGAGGTTCTAAGTCGGCTGTCTAAAATTAATACAAATAAATCACAGGGGCCTGATGGGATACACCCAAAGCTATTAAAAGAGCTTAGAAGTGTACTAGCAAAACCATTAACAGATTTATTTAACCAATCACTGGTAACAGGTGTCATCCCAGAAGATTGGAAATTAGCAAACGTTGTGCCAATTCACAAGAAAGGTAGTAGAGTGGAATCGGGCAACTATAGGCCGGTAAGCCTGACATCAATAGTGGGGAAATTAATGGAAACCATACTCAAGGAGAGGATTGTGGAACATCTAAAAACCCATGGGTTGATTGATAAAAAACAGCATGGGTTTACTTCAGGGAGATCATGTCAAACTAATCTTATTGACTTTTTTGATTGGGTGACTAAAATAATAGATGGCGGAGGTGCAGTAGACATCGCTTATCTGGACTTTAGTAAGGTTTTTGATACTGTCCCACATAGAAGGCTTATCAATAAACTGCAGTCTTTGAGCTTGGGCTCACATATTGTTGAATGGATTAGGCAGTGGCTGAAGGACAGAAAACAGAGGGTTGTAGTCAATGGAGTATATTCAGACCATGGTATTGTTACCAGTGGGGACCTCAGGGATCTGTTCTGGGACCCATATTGTTTAATATCTTTATCAGCGAAATTGCAGAAGGCCTCAATGGTAAGGTGTGTGTTTTTGCTGATGACACAAAGATTTGTAACAGGGTTGATGTTCCTGGAGGGATACACCAAATGGAAGAGGATTTGGGAAAACTAGAGGAATGGTCAAAAATCTGGCAACTAAAATGTAATGTTGATAAGTGCAAGATAATGCACCTGAGTGTAAAACCCAAGAGCAGAATATAAAATCAGTGATACAGTACTAACCTAAGTATCTGAGGAAAGGGATTTAGGGGTCATTATATCAGACTGACCTAAAGGTGGGCAGACAATGTCATAGAGCAGCAGGTAATGCCAGCAGAATGCTTGGGTGTATAGGAGAGGCATTAACAGTAGAAAGAGGGAGGTGCTCGTGCCGCTCTACAGAGCACTAGGGAGACCTCATTTGGAGTATTGTGTGCAGTACTGGAGACCATATCTGCAGAAGGATATTGAAACTTTGGAGAGAGTTCAGAGAAGAGCTACTAAACTAGTACATGGATTGCAGGACAAAACTTACCAGGAAAGGTTAAAGGACCTTAACATGTATAGCTTGGAAGCAAGAAGAGACAGAGGGGATATGATAGAAACTTTTAAATACATAAAGGGAAGCATCACGGTAAAAGAAGAGAGAATATTTAAAAGAAGAAAAACTGCTTCAAGAGGACATCGTTTTAAATTAGAGGGGCAAAGGTTTAAAAGTAATATCAGGAAGAATTACTTTACTGAGAGAGTAGTGGCCGCATGGAATAGCCTTCCTGCAGAAGTGGTAGCTGCAAATACAGTGAAGGAGTTTAAGCATGCAAGGGATAGGCATAAGGCCATCCTTCATATAAGATAGAGCCAGGGGCTATTCATAGTATTCAGTATATTGGGCATAAGGCCATCCTTCATATAAGATAGGGTCAGGGGCTATTCATAGTATTCAGTATATTGGGCAGACTAGATGGGCCAAATGGTTCTTATCTGCCGACAAATTCTATGTTTCTATGTTTCTATTATAGGATAAGTAATGTAATGTATTTCCACAGTGACTCCACCAGCAGAATAGTGAGTGCAGCTCTGGAGTATTATACAGAATATATACATGGCTACTTTGTTTTTTATTGAGATTAATTCATTCTGCAGCTTAACCGTGGTTGTTAATAATGGATATCACGTTTGTAAAATTCTCTCTTGGTTTAATTGCTATTAGTCACTTATAGGGCATTCACACAACCATTTCCGCTTTGTGGTCCATAAATTGTTTATCTGTGAAGCACGGATACCGGCCATGTGCATTCCATATTTTGCGGATCAGCACGTCCCGCCGTTTGTTATAAATGCCTATTCTGACAAG
This sequence comes from Bufotes viridis, assembly GCA_033119425.1. NCBI lineage: Eukaryota > Metazoa > Chordata > Amphibia > Anura > Bufonidae > Bufotes > Bufotes viridis. The sequence goes on from CM065596.1 coordinate 105,849,371, forward strand.
TGTAGGACAAGTTCTATTTTCCTTTTTTTTCAGCATGGCCACAGAACGGACATACGGATACAGACCGCACACGAAGAACTGTCCGCATCCATTGAAATGAATGACCCAGGTCCCTCGGGCAGTCGTAGCCAGGCGTCTCTTTACCAGAGAAACATGGAGTACTGTGTACAGTTCTGGTCTCCTGTGAACAAGGCAGACATAGCAGAGTTGGAGAGGGTTCAGAGGAGGGCAACTAAAGTAATAACTGGAATGGGGCAACTAAAGTAATAACTGGAATGGGGCAACTACAGGACCCTGAAAGATTATCAAAATTAGGGTTATTCACTTTAGAAAAAAGACGACTGAGGGGAGATCTAATAACTATGTATAAATATATCAGGGGTCAGTACAGAGATCACTCCCATCATCTATTTATCCCCAGGACTGTGACGAAGGGACATCCTCTGCATCTGAAGGAAAGAAGTTTTCTACACAAACATGGATGAGGATTCTTCACTGTAAGAGCAGTGAGACTATGGAACTCTCTGCCTGAGGAGGTGGTGATGGTGAGTACAATAAAGGAATTCAAGAGGGGCCTGGATGTATTTCCGGAGTGTAATATTATTAATTCAGGCTATAGTTACTAGAGAGGGGTCGTTGATCCAAGGAGTTATTCTGATGCCTGATTGGAGTCGGGAAGGAATTTTTTTCCCCTTAAGTGAGGAAAATTGGCTTCTGCCTCACAGGGGTTTTTTGCCTTCCTCTGGATCAACTTGTAGGAAACAGGCCGAACTGGATGGACAAATGTCATTTTTCGGTCTTATATACTATGTTACTATGTTACATTCAGTCACCTACCCCCACCGTGCAGCTAAAACCACGGCTGAGGCAGAGTGACTTGTTGGGGCCATCATTTAGGGCCCTTCCCCTCCCTCTCCTACATGCTTCACCTCTGCATCCAGGTCTTCAAAAGAGTGCACCCCTGTGTGTCACAATCTTCCCTGGTCATGCAGAATGTAATCACAGCTCGTGGACTTCAGAGCAGCGCTCTATCGGATGATGAGTGAATCACATTTACTGGTCAGATACAGTGAAACCTCTTAGAGATGACCAGGAGAGAATACGTTGAAATGTGTTCTTCTAAGGGGTGATCTTTCCAAATACTTAGGCCATTATGTGTCAGAAAAATCATAGGAAATATGGTTTGGGTGGTCTTCTGAAAGTTTTTTGGGAGGGGTTTTGTTGTATATGAAATCTTGTATGCATAAAATGTTGTGTTACCATGTGCAGATGCATAGACATATCCATGAGCTTAGAGTTTGGCCCCTTCCTATCGTTACCTCCATTGCGTCTTCATGCTTTGCCTCTGTTAAATAAACCCTTGCTAAAATAAATGAATGCATGTTCCCCTGGCCAGATTTATCAGCATCTGCTTCAGGATGTGAAGGAGTGGAATGACGTCTTTCATCCCGTAGTCCTGGCGACTGACAAATAAAGTGGCCTCTGCAAAGAGCCTGAGCAAATGGCAGGTGTCACGCATGAGCTGCCACTGGCTAATATAAAAGTTACACAGAGGAGTGCTCCTGTCCGCCTGCATCATCAGGAAATTGTTTACGGCCTTCCTCTGCTCATATAATCGGTCCAATATGTGGAGGGTGGAGTTCAAACAGGTGGAAACATCGCATATCAGGTGATGTTTGGGAATGCCATTCTGCCTTTGCAGCTCAAGAAGCTTGTGCTTTGCAGTGTAAGAGTGGCTGAATTGCATGCACAGTTTCCTAGCCATTTTCAAGACGTTTTGCAGTTGGGTGGAAGACTTCAGGAGCCGCTTTAGAACCAGATTAAAGACATGCTTCATGCAGGTTGCATGAATCACTCCTTCTTGACGCAGCTCCGACACATTGTTCTTCCCGTTATCGTGACCATGGTTCTGATCTTCAGTTGGCGAGGAGACAGCCAGGATTCGATTTCTTGATAAAGGATGTGGAGCAGCTCCTCCCCAATATGACTCTGAATTGTGCCTGCACTGAAGGCTGAGGACAAGGTGGAGGATGAGGAGGTGGAGGAGCACATTAGTGCTAGAATCACAGCATGAGAATGCAGAGGCGGCAGTGTCATCACCTGGCCAAGTTAGTGGTGTGGCTGGGCAGGAACCACATTTACCCAGTGGGCCGTAAAGGACTTGTATTGTCCCTGACCGTAGTTACAACTCCACACATCGGCGCTGCCATGCACTTTGGCAGGCACCGACAGGCTGAAGGACTGGCCCACCTTCTGCTGTACATACGTGTGCCAGGTTGGTACAGCCTTTTTGAAGAAGTAATGACGGCTTGGGAGTCTCCACCTCGGCTCGGCGGCCATCAGTTCTCTGAAAGGTGCAGAGTCCAGGGACTGCAGCACCAGCAACTTGGACAGGAGCACGTTCAACTTCTGCACCATTGGATGAGTGCACACATACTGTTGTCTTTTCGCAATCGCCTCTGCGATCGATTGCTGGTGAAACGTGTGACGAGGAGGAGCAGGAGCATCAGGAGCAGTAGATGATGCGAAGGAAGCTCCCTTCTGCTGAGATGGTGGAGCCTTGACTGCTGGAGAATCGGTGTGGGCCGCTGGGAGATATGTCAGGCTGTACCACTACATTACCACCACGTTTTTCCACTTTATGGTGATGCCCCATGTGTTGATGCAGGGCCCTGGTGCCAACATTGGTATCCTGGCTGCACTTCACCTTCTGCCCACAGATCCTACATATGGCCATGCTGACGTCCTCCAGCGACTTGATGAAAAATTCCCACAACAGAGAGTATGGGATTTTATCCCCACCACTCTGTGCTGACTGCCTGCCACTGCTTCTATGAAGCCAAGCCCCGCTAGTTGTTTCTGGACAGGTAGGCTCCTGAGTAGCTGCCATTTTAGGAGAAAAATGATTCGTTACCACGAAGCATGAGGAAATTCGGATTTGTTGTGAAGCAAATTTTTTCCTAAATTTCAGATCGAGTTCCACTTTTCTGTTTGCAGCCAAAGAAACACATTTTAACTCTGATAACGAGCGAGTGTCAAACATTCTGGCAAACCTGTCTAAAATTCGGTCAACAGTAAGTTTTTCACAGATAGGCCACGCCTTAACCTCCCTGCGGGCTTCTCCCTCTAAGGGGAGTCATCTTGTAATCTTGTAGGCTCTCCTCCGTATTTTGACAACGATGATGCGCCAAATAATTATGGTACTGACGAGGTGTGGTTGGAGTAGTGTTGGATCCTCAGGACTATCAGGTATATCACATTCTCTGTCTACTGACATGGTAGTAAACTATGGTAGCACAATAATTCAGTATAAAGAACATATATGATCCCTTGAGTAGGATCCTAGACAGGGGCGTACATAGAAATAATGGGGCCCCATATCAAAACACAGAATTGGGCCCCCTCAAATTAGTAAAGCTGATTAGTGAGAGTGTGGGGTACATTAGGGGTTAAATAAAAGGTTAGGCTTTGCTCACATCACGTTTTTACGTATATATTAGGGGGGGGGGGAGTGCAGCACTCAACGCTTTTCTATCCCACAGAGTCCATTTGAAAAAACGTACACATTAACATATACATTTTTCTTTCAAACTCTATGATGAAGGATGCACTGTATGCATACATAAAACGGATGGAAAAAATGGGATATGAACTCGGCGCCTCATGCACATGACGGTATGTGTTTTGAAGACTGCAAACACGAAGTCGCCTGTGTTTTCCCAATAATTTATGGGGAACGGAACAGGTGGTCTATTATAAAAGATGCCTATTCTTGCCCGCCACAAATGGATTAGATTAGGGACATTATTTTTATATTAACAGAATAGAGCACGGAGCGGACAGCACACCGAAAGGTCCGCATCTTTGGGGCCCCAGTGAAGTGACTGGCTGTAACTGGCAGTGCTGGGGTTAAACAAACAAAGAGAAGTATGGAGGACCCAGAGGAGGGGAAGCATGTGGGACATCACTGCTGATAAGTAAGTCCAGGGCTGGACGTGGTACTTTACCAGGCTGCTTGCTGTGGGACATCACAGAGGGGCGGGCACATCAGGCAGAGCTGCTACCTGATTGGAGGAAGCAGCTGCTCGCTCTCCTGTCCTCCCTCCTTCCACTGGCCGGCCTGCTGTTATCAGCGCAGCACCAGCGCTGCGCATAGTGCAAAACGAAAATGTAAATGTAGCTGCTGACTCAAAAGCACTATAAGTAGCCATTGCCTGTATTTATAGTAATATGAAAAAAGAAGGGCAGCAACAATTTAAAACATAACTTTTACTACCATAATTAATAAAAAAAGCAGTCAGCCCCTACAAACAAAAACCGGCATACGAAATGCCAGATTGATACATCAAGCAAATGGTGGCAACGGGTTACAAAGAGAACTATGGAGAGGTGTCACCCATCCAAGTCTGTAAACCTCTTTTGAAAAAGTGAGTGAGGCCAAGGAGGTCAAGAAGGGTACTGGTTGACCGTCAGTAGCCCAATCACCCCTGTCAATGTAAGGGAAGGGAGCTCAAAGCTGACCCTAAATCACCCTACTTGGCCTGCTCAACCTTATGCCTACAACGGTGTCCAACCCCGCAAGGAGTGGCACCGTTACTGGAACCTCGCCCTTCTCTTGTTGCCCTGAGCAAACCCTAATTTTAAAGGGAAGCAGGACTAAGTGGGGAAGGTGACTAGCAAACACCACCTTAATTAACAAGGCGGAATACCCTCAACTGTGTGAGAAAACGTGTCCCTACGCGTTTCGTCAATGGCTATAATCAGCCCGCCCTTGTACTCATCAGGGGACACAGGGCTATAGAGAGAATGTTATGATGGATGTTGCCAGTATTCAAATAAAATTAGTGTCTCCAAAAGTCATCTGAAAAACACAAACAGAACAAGAAGGATCCTATGAGATCCAAAGAACCAGGTCAAACAGTAAAAACATTGCTTCATGCACCCTCCGTTACTTACTTGGTCTCATTCTAACCGGCGTATGGCCAGGCAATGAAGTGCAGCAGAGCCTGCCGGGGAGCGATTTCCCTCTTTCATCACATGTAGCAGGTCTTACCTGACACACAGAGAGAAGGCGCATTTATGACGGTGCCCGGCGTCCACCGCTCGTCGTCCGCGTGACGGCAAATAACGTGATGATGTCACCGGGTATGTGCGCATGCACGTGTGCAATTCCGTGGAACGCAACGTTCAGGAAGTTATGACGGCCGGTAGCTAGGCAATGGGGGGGGGGGGGCGGGTCAAGTAAGCTCAGCCCTCCAAACACTTGATCGCCACGGCAACCCAGACCAAGCCATTCTGGGAAGGAGAGCTGTTTATTGAAAACTGATATATATAAACAGCGCTTCTGATCTCCAAGAAGATGATGGTGAAAGGGAGGGGGAGAGTGCCCAGACCGATCCACCAGGGCTTTAGGACATTTCTGGTAGGTTTCCCAACCATGGGGTGGAATGCACCATACAGTCTTAGCAAAAAAGTGAGAACTATAGAAGATATATCACAACACGGAATAAAAGCGTGGAGTGATATATGAGTACCACATTATATGCAAAATAAATGTGGAGCCCCAGTTATGGGTCTACAACACAATGAAAGCCAGATATCCCTCAAAGGAAGGAAAACCGAGCAAAGGGGTGTCTCCATTACAGAGATCACCAAACCCACCATATTAAGTGGCCCCTATGTCAAGATTCCGCTTTTTTTACAAGCTTTAAGGATGTGACGGGGAAAACCTATGCCAGTTATCCATCCACAGACAGCTGTTTCGGGGTGTTGCCCCTCATCAGTGCAGAGTAGGATTCTGGCTAACCGGGAGCAATGCCTCGGAGACTACTCAAATGCTACTCATGAGTACCACATTCACAAAACAGATGAGGGGGACCAAACATACAAATGTTCAATGGATCACACCGGATGGTCCCTCTAATAGAATACCCGGTGGACCTATGGAAGACATACGATTACAGAAAGCACCCTAGTTGTAACTGTTCATTAAGTCCATTTGGACTAGCCGTATCAAGTTTAAAAATCCACCAGCACTCCCTCTGAAGGATTAGTCTATCCCAGTCCCCCCCATGTAGTGGTCTAGCCACATGCTCAATCCCCTTAAACCTGATGGCTGAGGTGCGACCTTCATGGAGGGATTGAACATGTCCTTATTGTTCCTTATGTGGTTCAGATGTTCGCCCATACGTTTTCGGAATTCCCGCATTCGCAGGTCAAAAGATATACAATGCCTGTCGTGCGGCAGTTGATGAAATCTCGTATGTGGTGGATATAGCCTGTGCTCTCATCCAGAAAGGACTTTCCGGGAGATATGTATCTACAGAAGCTACAGCCCCCACACCTGTGGCAGTCCTTCACAGGAGTGTCCAACCAGGTCTTAGGCCTCACCGAGGGGGGAGGGATAAAGTGACTATGCACCAAATGATCCCTTAAGTTAGTACACTTCCGAAAGGTGATGGCTGGTTTAGGGCCTAGGGTATCTCTGAGGTCGGTTCCATCAAAAGGATGTCCCAATGCCGATTAATGACATCCCGTACCTCCATTGAAGCTATGTCATATGTCCCAATGATACGCGTCACTCTTTCCTCTACCCGTCCTAGGTCTTTGGTCGGATGGAGGAGTGTTATTCGTGGGGAGTTTTTTGCTCTATGATAGGCCTGTCGTAGTGCCTTGTCAGGATAACCGCGTTCATGGAACCTAGCTCTGAGTATATTGGCCTGTTTCTTAAATTCACTGTCCTCTGAGCAATTACGTCTTAGTCTGAGGTATTGACCAACTGGGATACCCCGTTTCAATGGGGTCGGGTGGCAACTCTCCCATCTCAAGAGAGAATTTGCTGCAGTAGGTTTCCGGTAAATCGTGCTCTGCAAACTGCCGTCTGTTCTCTTCTGTATTAATATATCTAAGAATGGCAACTGATCTCTCACAATCGTTGAGGTGAATCTCAGATTGAGATCTTTGACATTCAAAGATATCACAAATGTATCAAAGTCACTTTGGGTCCCACTCCATAGAATAAAAATATCATCAATGAAGCGAGACCACAGAGCTATGTGTCCAGTGTAGATGTTAGAATCCTCACCAAAAACTACAGTCTCCTCCCACCAGCCCAGGAGCAGGTTAGCATAAGACTAGCATAAGAGCATAAGAGCTGGTGGTATGTATGACCTTCACAGAGAAAGAAGTTTCTGGTGAGTACAAATTGTAACAAATTAAGGACAAAGTCACTATGCGGTTTGAACTGCTGACCCCTAGATTTTAGGAAATGGGCCGAGGCCTCCACTCCCCTATCATGCGGGATAGAGGAGTAGAGAGCCTCAACATCAATGGAGGCCAGGAATCACTCTGGTTCAACTGAGATCCCCTCCAACTTGGTGAGGAGGTCTCCAGTGTCCCTGATGTAGGAGGAAAGCTTTCAACGAATGTATGTAGAATGCGATCCACATAGATCCCACAGTTTTGGGATAGACTCCCTACTCCATACTGCCTGTATTTATCTCTCTGTTACTAATGCAGTGAGTATTCAGGTCGGAAAGGGGGCGGAGGCATGCAGCCTGGCCGGGCCCCCTAGCCTCAGGGGCTCCATAGCCAGTGCGTGGTCTGGCTATATTGACGGTACGCCACTGATCATAGATAATTAAAGTAAAACATGCACTGGTCAAATTAGCCAGAAAAATTCCTACTAGGGATCCTCTCACTAATACATTAAAACTTAACCTTTATTTCATGTATCATTACAAACACGTAGACATACCCAACATAGGATTGATAATTAAAAAGATCAGCTGGCTTTTTATATTAGGGGCCAATATTTGGGGCCCTAGACACTCCCCCTATATCTCTGGGGGGATCCTTGGTGTGGCAAGAACATTAGCACCTACTAACTAGTAGGGATAGTATTTTATGACATTGCAGCTCTGTTGTATGTGTCGCAGCACTGCAATACTACCGCAGTTTGGGGCTATTTATGAGATTCAGCGGCTGCTTCTCTATCAGCAGTCTCCGGATACAATGTTTTCTAACATTGAATGAATGTATCGTCTAGCAATGGTGTACATAGAGAAGTAAGGGCCCCATAGTAAGGATGAAACCAGGCCCTCACACAAGACAGAAGGGTTTCCGCCTAAACCCTTTTCAATGACCCTTCGGCCATTTCTCCACTGCCTCATTTGCTAAAAGTTGTTCCTTTAGAGGGTAGAGTCCTGACCGAGTTTTAGAGTTTTCCCACCAGTAGAAGAGGAGATAATCCTAATTAGGACTCGGCCCGCTCTTTCCCTGGGCCCCATAGCAGTTGCATGGTCTTCCGCTATGGTAGTTATGCCCCCGTCTGCTAGGCTGATTACAGTAGTAACATTCTCCAGACACCGGCTCTCCCTGTCTACATAAACTGTGCCTACGATATCTCTACCGTGGATTTGGGTCTTGCTAGCTCTATTTACTAAATGCCCATATATTGACAGCTGTTCTAAAAACAGTCACGCACCCCTCCCGACATGTTTCTCTGCTGGTGCGGCTTCGTCAGGGGATAAGGGGTTATAGCATGTGGACGCCGATATCACCCTATTTATAAACTACTTGAGTTCTCCCCAATGTAGAATGGCCAATAAAATTAGTTTCACCTGATTGATGAGGCATAAAACCAATCAAAATTGCCATTCATTACATTACTATGTGCGTACGCCCCACCTTTGAGTGGCAGATCTATACGGCAACCAGCTCTCACTGGCGCCACTTCTGTCATCAGCAGCGCACCTATGTGCGATGGTAACCCTCTCCATCATTATGTGCATACTGCCTACTCCCCTGAGTGGCAGGTCTATTCGTCAATCTACTGTCACTTTCATCATCAGTGATACCACCGTGCAACATGGTAACGCGTCCCTCCACATGCGGCAATAACTGATACCCCCTTGGAGATCTGCATGAAGAATAGACGAAAGCCAGGTATCATGTAGACAGCCATAGCCTCTTATAGAGCGAGCTATATGAGATGTAACGGGGCAGCTGTAAGCAGAGGTCAGAGATAAATTCTTCAATCATCTCTAGAATGACCGCAGCATGATCCCATAGAAAACGCATCCCTCCATGGTATTTATGGAAGAACACTGCAGTCAAGGGATTGTTTGCATCACTTAACAGTGACATTTTCAGGTAGAGCCCCCAAAAAGTCCCTGTTGAGTGACTTAAACACTCCATCGATATACTCAAATATACTCAAATATTTAACTTGTCAACTACTGCCCTATCAGAAGCACAAATGCGACTGCTACAGAAGGGCCTTACTTTTACATGTGTACCCCACTTTGATAGATTAACATGGATGAAGAACATTAATCTTTTTGCACACAAACAACATATGAGTGCAGCATTGGATACTAGTAAACTAACTGAAAAAGAACAACAAGCACTGAAGACCCTGAAAAAACGTACAAATGGAAAGTGAGGGCCTCACTCCTGATGTTGAACCTGCACTCACTAGATCCAGATGGACCCAGCCTTCTCCCAATATAAAAACATAGAGACCTTTGACGAGTTGGCATCCGGGGGATACCAAAAAAAACAGAAATAAATCGGACAGACGAGGAGAGTAAAGCTCTGTAAGAACTCAAAATGAATGACATGATTGTTATTAAACTAAGTGATAAGGGGGGTGTTTGGTCTGGCAGTATCAGGTTGATTATATAGAAATGGTCGAAAGACAACTTTCTAATGTGACAACATATTCTATACCAGTGACTCTCTGTGGGCACCCGCACCCTGGTGAAAGTCTTTTCCTGCCATTCATCACCGCAGGGCACACTATGAATGGCACAGGCAGTACATTGAAGGTAGGTAGGCTATTATAGATAAATGATGAAAAAACATGGAAGATATACTATATTGGTGTTCAGGTTAAATTGCCGTGTTGGCACTAAATAAATAAGTGGGTTTTGGGTTGCAGTTTGGGCACTCGGTCTCTAAAAGGTCACTGTTCATCACTGTTCTATAATCCCACGAAAACAT
>CM065596.1:105859386-105909909 GCA_033119425.1 Bufotes viridis
GTCCGGGTCGGCAGCAGAGATGGCAGCGATGTAACAGCAGGAGTAGATGGAGGCGTGGTCGGTGGTAAGCAGCGAGTCAATGCAGGCGGCTAATCAGCGAGGTCAAACGGTCTGGGTTGGCAACGATGGTAAATCAGCAGTAGTGGTGGAGGAGCAGAGAGGAAGCTTGCTACAGGCTTGGAGGCACAATAACCAGAAAAGGGCTGGGTTCAAGGGCTGGGTTTTATAGGGAAGTAGCAGGTGCAAGAGATTGGGATAATCAGCAGGACAAGGAATGGACAAGAGAGGTAGTTAGAAGTTAGCTAGAGAATAGTCCAAGGAGAGACGGTAGCCTAGTGGGTAGAGCTAGCGCCTGGGACATGACTGGCCACGGGTTCGAGAAGTCCACTGGAGAAGGCCACTTTCAGTTATTTAGGCCCCAGCACCCAGACAGAGGAGAGAGGTCCCACAGCAAGGAATAAGGCGTCATATCACCCACCACTGGAGAAGGTCACATTCAGTTATTTAGGCCCCAGCACCCAAACAGAGGAGAGAGGTCCCACAGCAGAGAATCAGGCATCATATCACCCACCACTGGAGAAGGCCACTTTTAGTTATTTAGGCCCCAGCACCCAGACAGAGGAGAGAGGTCCCACAGCAGAGAATCAGGCAACATATCACCCACCACTGGAGAAGGCCACTTTCAGTTATTTAGGCCCCAGCACCCAGACAGAGGAGAGAGGTCCCACAGAAAGGAATACGGCGTCATATCACCCACCACTGGAGAAGGCCACTTTCAGTTATTTAGGCCCCAGCACCCAGACAGAGGAGAGAGGTCCCACAGCAGAGAATAAGGCGTCATATCACACAACACTTGAGAAGGCCACTTTCAGTTATTTAGGCCCCAGCACCCAGACAGAGGAGAGAGGTCCCACAGCAAGGAATAAGGCGTCATATCACCCACCACTGGAGAAGGCCACTTTTAGTTATTTAGGCCCCAGCACCCAGACAGAGGAGAGAGGTCCCACAGCAAGGAATAAGGCGTCATATCACCCACCACTGGAGAAGGCCACTTTTAGTTATTTATGCCCCAGCACCCAGACAGAGGAGAGAGGTCCCACAGCAGAGAATCAGGCATCATATCACCCACCACTGGAGAAGGCCACTTTGAGTTATTTAGGCCCCAGCACCCAGACAGAGGAGAGAGGTCACACAGCAAGGAAAAAGGCGTCATATCACCCACCACTGGAGAAGGCCACTTTGAGTTATTTAGGCCCCAGCACCCAGACAGAGGAGAGAGGTCCCACAGCAGAGAATCAGGCATCATATCACCCACCACTGGAGAAGGCCACTTTCAGTTATTTAGGCCCCAGCACCCAGACAAAGGAGAGAGAGGAGAGAGGTTCCACAGCAAGGAATAAGGCGTCATATCACCCATCACTGGAGAAGGCCACTTTGACTTATTTAGGCCCCAGCACCCAGACAGAGGAGAGATGTCCCACAGCAAGGAATAAGGCGTCATATCACCCACCACTGGAGAAGGCCACTTGCAATTATTTAGGCCCCAGCACCCAGACAGAGGAGAGAGGTCCCACAGCAGAGAATCAGGCGTCATATCACCCACCACTGGAGAAGGCCACTTTGAGTTATTTAGGCCCCAGCACCCAGACAGAGGAGAGAGGTCCCACAGCAGACAATCAGGCGTCATATCCCCCACCACTGGAGAAGGCCACTTACAGTTATTTAGGCCCCAGCACCCAGACAGAGGAGAGAGGTCCCACAGAAAGGAATAAGTCGTCATATCACCCACCACTTGAGAAGGCCACTTTGACTTATTTAGGTCCCAGCACCCAGACAGAGGAGAGATGTCCCACAGCAAGGAATAAGGCGTCATATCACCCACCACTGGAGAAGGCCACTTTCAGTTATTTAGGCCCCAGCACCCAGACAGAGGAGAGAGGTCCCACAGCAAGGAATACGGCGTCACATCACCCACCACTGGAGGAAGCCACTTTGAGTTATTTAGGCCCCAGCACCCAGAGGAGAGAGGTCCCACAGCAGAGATTCAGACGTCATCACCCACCACTGGCGAAGGCCACTTTCATTTATTTAGGCCTCAGCACCCAGACAGAGGAGAGAGGTCCCACAGCAAGGAATATGGCGTCATATCACCCACCACTGGAGAAGGCCACTTTGAATTATTTAGGTCCCAGCACCCAGACAGAGGAGAGAGGTCCCACAGAAATGAATAAGTCGTCATATCACCCACCACTGGAGAAGGCCACTTTAAGCTTTTTAGGCCCCAGCACCCAGACAGAGGAGAGAGGTCCCACAGCAAGGAATAAGTCGTCATATCACCCACCACTGGAGAAGGCCACTTTCAGTTATTTCGGCCCAGCACCCAGACAGAGGAGAGAGGTCCCACAGCAGAGAATCAGGCATCATATCACACACCACTGGAGAAGGCCACTTTCAGTTATTTAGGCCCCAGCACCCAGACAGAGGAGAAAGGTCCCACAGCAAGGAAGAAGGCGTCATATCACCCACCACTTGAGAAGGTCACATTCAGTTATTTAGGCCCCAGCACCCAAACAGAGGAGAGAGGTCCCACAGAAAGGAATAAGGCGTCATATCACCCACCACTGGAGAAGGCCACTTTCAGTTATTTAGGCCCCAGCACCCAGACAGAGGAGAGAGGTCCCACAGCAAGGAATAAGGCGTCATATCACCCACCACTTGAGAAGGTCACATTCAGTTATTTAGGCCCCAGCACCCAAACAGAGGAGAGAGGTCCCACAGCAAGGAATAAGGCGTCATATCACCCACCACTGTAGAAGGTCACATTCAGTTATTTAGGCCCCAGCACCCAAACAGAGGAGAGAGGTCCCACAGAAAGGAATAAGGCGTCATATCACGAACCACTGGAGAAGGCCCCTTTCAGTAATTTAGGCCCCAGCACCCAGACAGAGGAGAGAGATCCCACAGCAGAGAATCAGGCATCATATCACCCACCACTGGAGAAGGCCACTTTCAGTTATTTAGGCCCCAGCACCCAGACAGAGGAGAGAGGTCCCACAGCAAGGAATATGGCGTCATATCACCCACCACTGGAAAAGGCCACTTTCAGTTATTTTGGCCCCGGCGCCCAGATTGAGGAGAGGTTCATTCAACTTTGGGTTGCACCGCAAGATCATGGTAAAGTTAAAAAAATGAGGATTCAATGAAGAAGTGCCCCGGAGTACAAGAATACATGAATGAGGGGGAGGCAGTTATAAATGTCTATTCTGCACAAGGGAGGGACAGGTCCTGTGGGATCCATGCCTGGTTCGTTTTTATAATGTGTTAGGTCCCTGTTTTTTGGTTCATTTTTATGAACGTCAGGTTGTCCAAGTTGGCTGTGGACAGGCAGCTGCGTTTGTCAGTAATGACGCTCCCTGCCGTGATGAATACATGTTCAGACAAAACGCTGGCCGCCGGGCAGGCCAGCACTTACAAGTCATAAAATGCTAACTCTGGCCACGTGGACAATTTGGAGACTCAGAAGTTGAATGGGGCCGAACAATCAGTCAGTACGTGGAGGGGTGTGCAGACGTACTGTTCAACCATGTTAGTGAAATGCTGCCTCCTGCTAACACGTTCCGTATAGTGTTGAGCGCGAATATTCGAATAGCGAATTTAAATCGCGAATATCGGCACTTCGCTAATTCGTGAATATTTCGAATATAATGCTATATATTCGCAAATTCGAATATTCGCTTTTTTTTTTTTTTTTTAAAGTTGGTACCACTTCCCAAAAACATTTATTCTTACATGTCCGAGGACTCCATGCTCCCCTCCCGCTCCAGTCAGTGCCCGTCTGCCGAGTGCCAACTTCCTCTGCGCATGGAGCGTCCCCATCACCATGGGAACGCCTCCATGCTAGAATGGACTGTCGGATTTGAGAATCACGGTTATCTAGACCATGGTAAAAGTTCGATGCGCAATGCAAGTAAACTTACTAAAATTACTCGCATTGCGCGTCCAACTTAATTTTGTGTATAGTCAACGTTCCTAATGGTAGGGGCGGGGGTACTTGGGTTGCTAGAATTAACGAATATACAGAATATAGTGCTATATTCGTATCCGTTATATTCGTTAATTCTAGCAAGCAAGGCAACTAAGTTGGATGCGCAATGCGAGTAATTTAACCACTTCAGCCCCCCTAGCTTAAAAACGCTTAATGACCAGGCCACTTTTTACAATTCTGCACTACACTACTTTCACCATTTATTGCTCCGTCATGCAACTTACCACCCAAATGAAGTTTACCTCCTTTTCTTCTCACTAATAGAGCTTTCATTTGGTGGTATTTCATTGTTGCTGACATTTTTACTTTTTTTGCTATTAATAAAAATTTAACGACATTTTTCACTTTCTGTTGTAAAATTTTTCAAAAAAAACTACATTTGTATATAAATTTTTCTCTAAATTTATTGTTCTACATGTCTTTGATAAAAATAAATCCAATAAGTGTATATTTATTGGTTTGGGTAAAAGTTATAGCGTTTACAAACTATGGTGCAAAAAAGTGAATTTCGGCATTTTGAAGCAGCTCTGACTTTCTGAGTACCTGTCATGTTTCTTCAGGTGCTAGAATGCCAGGAAAGTATAAATACCCCCCAAATCACACCATTTTAGATAGAAGACACATCAAAGTATTCACGGAGGGGCATGGTGAGTTCATGTATCATTTCATTTTTTTTCACAAGTTAGCGGAAAATGACACTTTCTGAGGAAAAAAATATAATAAAGTTTCCATTTCTGCTAACTTCTGGCAAAAAAAAAAATCTCAGACGGGCTCACTATGCCGCTCTGTAGAATACCTTAGGTGTCTACTTTCCGAAATGGGGTCATTTGTGGGGTGTGTTTACTGTTCTGGCATTTTGGGCGGGGCTAAATTGTGAGCAGCCATGTAAAGCTAAAGGTAGACTCGTTGAATTTGGGCCTTTAAAGACTTCAGGCTGCAAAAAGTGTCACTCATGTGTATCGCCAGCACTCAGAGAGTCGGGCAATGTGTTTTAGGGGGTAAATTTACATATACCCATGTTGGGTGAGAGAAATATCTCTGTAAACTGACAACTTTGTATAAAAAAAATTAAAAAGTTGTCATTTACAGAGATATTTCTCACACAAAGTATAGGTATATATAAAAATACACCCCAAAACACATTGCGCTACTTCTCCTCAGTACGGCGATACCACATGTGTGGAACTTTTTTGCAGCCTGGGTGCGCAAAGGGGCCCTAATTCCAATGAGTACCTTTAGGATTTCACAGGGCATTTTCACGCATTTGGATTCCAGACTTCTTCTCACGCTTTAGGGGCCCCTAAAATGCCAGGACAGTATAAATACCCCACATATGACCCCATTTTAGAAAGAAGACACCCCAAGGTATTCCGTGAGGGGTATGGTGAGTTCATGTAAAATTTTATTTTTTGTCACAAGTTAGTGGAATATGAGACTTTGTAAAAAATAAAAATAAAAATCAATTTCCGCTAACTTGTGCCAAATTGCGCGTTCACAGGAAATCTCGCGTCTCGCGAGATGACGCACATCTGCGGCGCCCCAGAACAGCCCGACCGCCGCGAGAACGCAGTTGTGCGTTAGGCGGTCGGGAAGTGGTTAAGTAAGTTTACTCGCATTGCGCATCCAACTTAGAGTGTGGAATAGGCTTTAGGCATAGGCAACTACTATTGCCAATCGGAAAGTTGTCTAAGTTGGATGCGCATTGCGAGTAAACTTACTTAAATTACTCGCATTGTGCATCCAACTTATTTCTGTGTATAGGCAACGTTCCTATTGGTTGGCTTGCTAGACTTAACGAATATAGAGAATATTGCGCTGTATTCGTCATATTCGTTTATTCTAGCAAGCCAACCATTGTTAGGACGTTGCCTATACACAGAACTAAGTTGGATGCGCAATGCGAGTAATTTGAGTAAGTTTACTCGCATTGCGCATCTAACTTACAGCGGGGTATATTGTCAATAATCGTTCATTCTATCAAGACAACCAATAGGAAGTTGCCTAAGTTGCATTCGCAATATGCACATGGTGTTTCTATCGCGAGAATCGCATTGAAATATTCGTGTGAGCCTATACGGGCGTGGCTTTGTCTTGCGAGTTTGTTGACAGGAGGAAGGTTGAATCGCAGTGCAATACTCGTGTGTGACTCGCATGAAAATGGTCTCAAGCAATTTTAAAGAAGTCGAGGAAGATCTCCTGATCACTGTAAGTAATTCCACATTACAGCAATGTATTACATATCACAGGCTTGTTATTTCAATGTATTTGTACAAATTCACATTTTTTCTTGCTTCAGTGCATATTAACCCTGTCAAAGCCAGAGGTTTTTTTGTTAGCTTTTTATTTCACTCACTGCCTTCAAAGAGCCATCACTTTTTTATTTGCCTGTTCACATAGCCATATGAGGGCTTGTTTTTTGCGGGACAAGTTGTACTTTCTAACTCCGCCATTTAATATTGCATAAGATGTATTGGGAAGCCAAACAAAATGCAAAATGTACAAAAAATGCAAAATAAAAGCAATGCCACGCCAGTTTTACGGGTTTGTAACCCCTTAAGGACAAATGACACAACGGTACATCATGTATAGTTCCGATCACCGCTACGCGGCGGGCGGTGATCAGAACTGGGTGCCTGCTGAAATTAATCAGCAGGCACCTTGGGACAATGTGCCGGGGGTCAATTCAGACCTGAGGTTTGCGGCTTTTCCGTGTAATTGGGCGGCGGGTGCGGTGGCTATCGGGTCACCGTGCTGCTGTAATGGGGACCCGATAGCAGGGAAGGCCTGCGTCCGCATATCTACATAGACAGTGGTCTACTTTTGCTACCAACACGCCCATTTTCCAAACAGTCCTCAGAGCGCTATCAGTCTGATGAAGGCCGTATTGTGGCCGAAACGTCACACGCATGTATATGATTTACCGCACTTCTGATTAAAAGAAACTTATCTTCAACGCATAAACTGGAGTTTATTTCCTTCTTGATACTAAGGGGTGGGAACCCGACCTCCAGTAGCGCACCTCCAAAGAGTGCCACAACCGCCAGATGACGTACAGCTATGTCATTGGGCGTGAAGGGGTTAATGATAGGTGCACTAAGTATTGTTAAGACATCACACCACTATGTCTGGTAGCATGTATGTATGGACACATTGGACAGCAGAGAAACATCTCTCATATGCACAATGCACATCCATTTTCCTGCCTCACAGTGCATACCCCACATCGTATACTCCACACCGTATACCCCACACTATACACCACAGTGCATACCCCACATTGTATACTCCACACTATATACCCCACACCGTATACCCCACAGTGTATATCCCTCCACACACACACATAGTCTTTGGATTCTAATATGCGTCTGGTTGGTCAGGAGAAGTAATGTTTGACCGCCATTATTTGCTGGTTCATTTAAGCGTTACCCAGGGTGCACCATGTGGAGGCGGACCAACTGTACACCCCATACCGTACCGTCACCTCACTAGACGGGTACATCTCTCCTCAGATGGCCAATATCCGATTGCTCATACCCAACACACATACAATTTAAATATAATTCGATTGTATAACTGTAACGTTAAATCTAATGTTTTACTTTCAAACACTCAAACATTTTTGTTGTGTTGAGATGATGACATTAATTTCTAATACTTTTATTTGACAAATTTGGGATTATATGGTTGCATTTTTATCCTGCAGCGAATGCTTGAGATGAAATATGACACCACCAGGTCCCACTTGGAGAAGCAGCGGATCTTGAGGAGGATCGGTTATGAGCTTTATCGTGACCACAATGCCACACACAAGAGGATGGCCATTATAAAAAAGTGGTCCGACCTGAAGAGGAGACACCAGGATCGGATCACTGAGATACGGAACAAAATCTGCCCAGGTACAATGCTTACATGACTCTTGTATCTTTCAGCAACACTCTGTAATGTATAGGTACAGTTATGCTTTATGAGGTTTTTATAACTTAAGAAAATTTTGCCATTATAGGTGATCCCGTCCCCTCAGTCCGCTGCATGCCTTCAAAAAAGGCAGTGGTGGTGGAGGAGGAGGTGTCGGAGGAGGAGGAGGAGCAGGAGCAGGCAGGACCCTCTGCCCCTACCCCACAGCATGAGGATGCCGGACCCTCAGACCATCCCGGTTCTCATGAGGAGAATGAGGAGGAGGAGGAGCTGGTGACCACCCCCGCCAGGAGGGTAAATAATATGTGTTGTGGGTGTTTTAACTCAGTCACTGGTGTCAGTTTATTCCAGAAAACCATAACAAACATGTTAAATCTTTATCCTTTAACCCCTTCATGCTTTCTGACATAACTGTACGACCAAATAACAAGTGACTTGCTGCACTTTTGACGTACGGCCACGCCTAAACTGCTCCTGGGGCTGTGACACTATAAAGTGTCACAGCCCGGAGTCTCGCTCTCCCAGAAGCAGACACAAGTGGTAAGCCGGCAAGGGACCAATCAGAGTGTTCCCTTGCTAGTAAGTGCTCTCGATTGTTTTGTCTCTGCAGACTAACCAATCGTAGCGCAGCACTTTAAAAAAGCCTGTTTCAGGCCAGCGACATCTATGTGGTTGAGAGGAAGAAAGCTCCCTCTCTCTTCCATCTTGCCGTCACTGCTTCCGCAGCGGCAAGATGGTTGCCATAGCACCCGGACGCCTTACAAGGCGTCCTAGTTGCCATTTACCTAAGGCCGATCAGACCCTGAGGTCTGATCAGCCTTAGTGTAAGTGTGGCACTGACTATACGGTGTATTACAATAGATGACTATTGCAATGCACTGTGTAGTGATCAGACCCATTGGATCTTCAGGATGCAGATGGGTTTTGATAAATAGAAAATAGATATATAAAAAAAAAATAATAATAATTGAAAGACAAAAAGACTAAAAATTTTTTTTAAAGAAGAATAAATTAGAAATCGTCTTCTCATATATATTCATTTATGTAATCTAAAAATTACATAAATAATATAGTGCACATAATTGGTATAGCCGCATCCGTAAAAAGCAGCTCTATAACAATATAGCGTGTTCTTACCCCTTTGGCAAATCCCATACAAATATTTTTTTAAAAACTGTCAAAAACAGACATATTTTATACAGCATACATATTTTGTAACGTTCCATGACATAAATTCCAAACCCAAGCGATCAAAAGAGCGTATGCACCCCAAAATAGTACCAATCAAACAGTCAACTGATCCCACGATTTTTTAAATAAAATACTCTATTGAAATATTCCTAAGTAAAGAACTATATAACTGATTGCGATTTTAATGGCCAGCTCCTTTATACACTAATCAATAAAAGTTATTTAATCTGATTTTTAATATAATTTTTTTGGGCAGTAATAAAAGAAATGAAAAAGAAAATTATTATGCTGCAGCGGGAGCACTCCAGGCGGATGAGGGCTTTGCAGCTGAAGATCAGCCAAGAAATGAAGGCCATGGAGGAGTGGCATCAGAAGGCCATAACGGAGCTGATCAACCAGCATGATGTCCTGAAAGCCCTGCCTTAGTTTTATTTATTTTTTATTTTATGTTTGTTTGTTTGTTTAAACAATTGTTTTATATTTTATTTATAAAGTTTGGTTTGGTTTGAAATCTTTTTTGGTTTTCTGTTTTATTTTAATAACTCTGGTTACATTAAGGCAATTTTCTTCCATCCAAAACTCATCAGTATCATGACATACAGCAGCCGCTGGTACATGGAAATTTGGTAGTATAAGGCCTACACAGAACTCATAGTGGTGAGGATAATAGCAGCAGTCTTTGTTAATGGTGGGGCCTTAGAATAAATAAAGTTATCAGTAAGAATTACACCATAACATAACATTATAAAAAACTGAAATCACGCGTTATAACTCAGAAAAAACTATTTATTAACAAAATAAAAAAGGCCTCTATGGGAACATTGTGAGTTGGGAAAGTAACTCCTCCATTTTCTGCATCCCTTTATGGTGCTTTTTGGCCATCTCCTAGCTGATGATGACCCGGCATTGCCCTTTAAGAGTGACCACCCCTTTAAGAGAGACATGTACTTAAAAAATTAAGTATGCAAAGTAATATTCTTGCATTGGGGTATATGCAACTTAGGCCTCTTTCACACTTGCGTTGTGAGGATCCGGGCGTGCACTTCCGTCGCAAGAAATGCCCGCCGGATCCGTCACAGCGCAAGGCAACAGAAAGCATTGGAATACTGATCAGTCTTCAATATGCTTTCAGGTAACTCATGACAGCCAGGATGCTACTAAAGTCCCGGCTGCCATAGTAAGTAGTGAGGAGCCGGGGAGCAGATACTTACAGTCCGATGCGGCTCCCGGGGTGCTCCAAATGGCGTCAGAGAGCCGTGCGCACATGGATCATGTGATCCATGCGATCATGTGATCCATGCTCATGGGGCACTCTGACATCATTGTGGAGGGCCCCGGGACTCGGGAGGCCGCACAGATGGTAAGTATACTTCTCCCCTGCCTCCCACTACGCTTTACCATGGCAGCCGGGACTTTAGCGTCCTGGCTGCCATGGTGACCATTCAATAAAAGCTAAGCGTCGGATCCGGCCATGTGCCGAAGCGACGTTTAGCTTAAAGCCGGATCTGGATAAATGCTTTTCAATGGCCATTAATTCCGGATCCTTCTTTCCAGGCATGCCTTCAGGATTTGGGTCCGGAGCAAAATCCGCATCATGCTGCGGATTTTGCTACGGCAAAAAGTCTCAGTACTGAGCGGAAGACATCCTGGCGCATCCTGAACAGATTTCTCTCCATTCAGGATGCATTGGGATTATCCTGATCAGTATCTTTCCGTCCTAGAGCCTCGAGGACGGAACTCTAGGACAGAAAGATAAAACGCCAGTGTGAAAGAGCCCTTACTTCACTATTGTTTGGCTATGGCTTTCTAGAACTAACAAATATGCCGTGATCTTCATCATTCTAGCAAGCCAACCATTTAGGAACCCAGCTCTGTTTAATTCGCAATGCGAGTATATGTTCGCATTGCGAATTCAACTTAGAACTGGGTTCCTAATGGTTGTATTGCTAGAATATACCGAAGATTGAGAATACAACCATTAGGAACTCAGCTCTAAGATGGAATCGCAATGCGAATAATACTTACAATTATTAATCACTTTGCGAATCCATTTGATGCCTCTATTTTATTGTATATGACGGTTGACTATGACTACCACCAACAGACTGCTGCCTCCAAAGCAAGATATATAAACCCCCAGGGGCCATTAGGGCGTTTTTGATAGAAAACGCATCAAAAACGCATCTGCGTTTTTATAATTTTTTCATTTTTTTGGTTTATTTTTTTGTGTATTTTGCCACATTTGGTTGCATATTTACATTTGGTATAGGCAAATATGGTAGTCTAGATCATGTCTCTATACCAAAACTTAGGATCATTTTTTGACAGCATATTTTCTAAGCCATATAGCTGAATATAGATTTGGGCAGAGTAATGATCTAGACCTGTGTTTCCCAACCAGTGTGCCTCCAGCTGTTGCGAAGCTACGGCTCCCAGCATGCCTGCACAGCCAAAGGCTGTCCGGGCATGCTGGGAGTTATAGTTTAGCAAAAGCTGGAGGCACACTGTTTGGAAACACTGAATTCCTAGGCTACCATATTTGCCTTGCCTATACCAAATGTAAATATGCAGCCAAATGTTGCAAAATACACAAAAAATTAAATAAATTTTAAAAAATGATAAGCGCATATCGTTTCGTTTCTGATCGTTTTCTATCAACGCCTAATAACTGAGGATTTATATATCTTTGCTTTGGGGCAGCAGGCGTGGTGGTGGTCTGAGTCAACTCGTCATATACAATCAAATAGAGGCATCAAATGGATTCGCAAAGTGATTAATAATTGTAAGTATTAACGCATTGCGATTCACATCTTAGAGCTGAGTTCCTAATGGTTGTATTGCTAGAATATAGCGAAGATAGCGAATATGGCACTATATTCTCAATCTTACGTTATATTCTAACAATTCAACAACCATTAGAACTTGGCTCTAAGTTGAATTACGCAATCGCGATTAATGCAGGTTGTATTAATCGCATTGGGGATTCAACTTAGATATGAGTTCTAATGGTTCGCTATTGCTAGAAATATAACGAAGATTGAGAATATAGCGCTATATTCGTGATATTCGTTATCTTAAGTCAATTAGCAATACAAGTTACAACCATTAGAAACTCAGCAGCTCTAAGTTTAATTCGCAATGCGAATATAAATTCGCGTAACATTCGCAATATATAGAATAATGACGAATACTCGATTTCGACGAATATTCAAGCGAATATTCGCGAAATATCGCGAAATCGAATATGGCACCTCCCGCTCATCACTAGTTCCGTATCAGGTGGTGGTGCAGTTAACTGTGGCGTGGAGACAAAACTTTTCCACATTTCTGCCATGCTAACCCTGCCCTCAGAGGAGCTGGCCGTGACACAGCTGCGTTGGCGACCTATTGCTCCTCTGCCTTCGTCTTGGGCTTCCACCTGTTCCCCTGTGACATTTGGGAATGCTCTCAGGAGCGCGTCTACCAGCGTGCGCTTGTACTCGCGCATCTTCCTATCACGCTCCAGTGCAGGAAGTAAGGTGGGCACATTGTCTTTGTACCGGGGATCCGCTGTATCGCAGACAGACGAGCAGCGGCAGGATGTGAACGCCGAAAGCGCGCACAGACGGCCCGCACTTTATGCAGCAGCTCTCACATGTTGGGGTAGTTGTGAATGAACTTCTGCACCACCAAATTCAGCACATGTGCCAGGCAAGGGATGTGCGTCAAACCGACTAGTCCCAGAGCTGCGACGAGATTTCGCCCATTATCGCACACCACCAGGCCGGGCTTGAGGCCCACTGGCAGAAACCACTCGTCGGTCTGTTGTTTAACCACTTCCCGACCGCCTAACGCACAACTGCGTTCTCGCGGCGGTCGGGCTGTTCTGGGGCGCCGCAGATCTGCGTCATCTCGCGAGACGCGAGATTTCCTGTGAGCAGCGCGCCTGCGGCAGCGTTCACAGTAGCGGGCGTCTCAGGAGTTTAACTACAGCCTGCCAGCGATGATCCATCGCTGGCAGGCTGTAAATGCTGATATAAATCGCATCAAACAAGTATATCAGACGCTGTTTTGTGAACAGCGTCTGATATAACTGCTACCTGGTCCTCTGGTGGTCCCATTTGCTGGGATCGACCGCAGAGGACCAGGTAACTATGTAAGTTGCACCAAACACTACACTAACCCCCCACCCCCTCACCTATTAACCCCTTGTTAACCCCTTGATCACCCCATCTAGAGCCCCTGATCACCCCCTGTCATTGATCACACCCCTTGTAAGGCTCCATTCAGACGTCCAAATGTGTTTTGCGGATCCGTGGATTCACGGATCCGCGGATCAAATCAGCGGATCTGCGGATCCTAGATCCTCAAAACACGGACACCGGCAATGTGCTTTCTGCATTTTGCAGATCCGCACATTGCCAGAACTATATAGAAAATGCTTTTTCTTGTCGCAATTGCAGACAAAAATAGGACATGTTCTATATTTTTGCGGAACGGAAGTGCAGACCCGGAGCGCGGATCCGTAATTCCGGATCCGAGCGGGACAAAGTCTGTCCCCATAGAAATGAATGGGTCCGCAATTCCGTTCCGCAAACAGAATTGCGGACGTGTGAATGGGGCATAAGGGTCCCTTATCACCGCCAGTTAGTTAGCTACTTGTTAGGTAGCTAGCGCCCAGCCCACCGCACCGCAGTCACTGATTTTGGCAGAGATTTTTTCATCCACATTGATTGATGCGAATGAATAAATCTGTGCCGTTCATTTTTTTTTTTCAGCGCAGCGGCTGAGACGGAAAAAAAATCTCATTACCAGTATGGTCAATATACGGAGAATCGCAGAAACTCCTAATGCTGGCCATACGTGTAATGACTGCGGAGACCCTCAAATCCCAGGGCAGTACAAACACCTCACATGTGACCCCATTTTAGAAAGAAGACACCCCAAGGTATTCCGTGAGGGGTATGGCGAGTTCATGTAAAATTTTATTTTTTGTCACAAGTTAGTGGAATATGAGACTTTGTAAAAAATAAAAATAAAAATCAATTTCCGCTAACTTGTGCCAAAATTTTTTTTTTTCTGTGAACTCGCCATGCCCCTCACGGAATACCTTGAGGTGTCTTCATCCACAATGGGGTCACTTGTGAGTATTTATACTGCCCTGGCATTTTAGGGGCCCTAAAGCGTGAGAAGAAGAATGTGTAAAAATGCCCTCCTAAAAGGTACTCATTGGAATTTGGGCCCCTTTGCGCATCTTGGCTGCAAAAAAGTGGCACACATGTGGTATCGCCGTACTCAGGAGAAGTAGGGCAATGTGTTTTGGGGTGTATTTTTATATATACCCATACTTTGTGTGAGAAATATCTCTGTAAATGACAACTTTTTAAATTTTTTTATTCAAAGTTGTCAATTTACAGAGATATTTCTCACACAATATGGTATATGTAAATACACCCCAAACTACTTCTACCTACAATCTGACGACTACATGTGTGTTTGCAGCCAAATACGCAAAGAGCCAGAGTTAATGAGTAACTTTAGGAGGGCATTTTTACGCATTTTCTTCTCACGCTTTAGAGGCCCCTAAAATGCCAGGACAGTATAAATACCCCACATGTGACCCCATTTTGGAAAGAAGACACCCCAAGGTATTCGCTGAGGGGCATAGTGAGTCCATGAAAAATTAAACTTTTTGTCAAAAGTTAGCGGAAAGGGAGACTTTGTGAGAAAAACTATAAAAAAATCAATTTCCACTAACTTGTGCCAAAAAATTTTTCTATCAACTCGCCATGCCCCTCATGGAATACCTTGGGCTGTCTTCTTTCCAAAATGGGGTCACATGTGGGGTATTTATACTGCCCTGGCACTTTAGGGGCCCCTAAAGTGCGAGAAGAAAAATGCGTAAAAATGCCCTCCTAAAAGGTACTCATTGGAATTTGGGCCCCTTTGTGCATCTTGGCTGCAAAAAGTGTCACTTATGTGTGTATCGCCGTACTCAGGACAAGTAGGGCAATGTGTTTTGGGGTGTATTTTTACATATACCCATGCTGGGTGAGAGAAATATCTCTGTAAATTGACAACTTTGAATAAAAAAATTTAAAAAGTTGTCATTTACAGAGATATTTCTCTCACCCAACATGGAATCTATAAAATACACCCCAAAACACATTGCCCTACTTCTCTAATGCGGTGACACTATGTGTGACCTTTGCAGCCAAGATACGCAAAGAGCCTAATTCAATGAGTACCTTTAGAGATTTCTGCAGGGCATTGTTGCGCATTTGGATTCTCACGCTTTAGGTTCCCTAGAATGCCAGGGCAGTATAAATACCCCACAAGTGACCCCATTGTGGAAAGAAGACACCCCAAGGTATTCTGTGAGGGCATGGCGAGTTCACAGAAATTTTTTTGGCACAAGTTAGCGGAAATTGATATATATATTTTTTTTTTATTTTGTTTTTACAAAGTCTCATATTCCACTAACTTGTGACAAAAATAACATTTACATGAACTCACCATACCCCTCACGGAACTACTGGGGTGTCTTCTTTCTAAAATGGGGTCACATGTGAGGTATTCTACTGCCCTGGCATTTAGAGGCCCCTAAAGCGTGAGAAGAAGTCTGGAATCAAATGCGTAAAAATGCCCTGTGAAATACTAAAAGGTACTCATTGGTTTTAGGGCCCTTTGCGCACCCAGGCTGCAAAAAGTTCCACACATGTGGTATCCCCGTACTCAGGAGAAGTAGCGCAATGTGTTTTGGGGTGTATTTTTATATATACACATGCTGGGTGTGAAATATCTCTGTAAATGACAACTTTTTAATTTTTTTATACAAAGTTGTCAGTTTACAGAGATATTTCTCTCACTAGCTATGAGTATATGTAAAAATACACCCAAACTACTGCCCTACTTCTCCTGAGTGCTGACGACCTACATGGTGTCACTTTTGCAGCCTGGAATGCACAAAGGACCAAATTAACAGTACCTTTGGAGTTTACATGGCTGCTCACAATTAGCCCGCCCAAAATGCCAGAACAGTAAACACACCCCACAAATGACCCCATTTCGGAAAGTAGACACCCCAAGGTATTCACAGAGGGGCATAGTGAGCCCGTCTGAGATTTTTTTTGCCAGAAGTTAGCAGAAATGGAAACTTTATTATATATTTTTTTCCTCAGAAAGTGTCATTTTCCGCTAACTTGTGAAAAAAATGAAATGATACATGAACTCACCAAGCCCCTCCGCGAATACTTTGGGGTGTCTTCTATCTAAAATGGTGTGATTTGGGGGTATTTATACTTTCCTGGCATTCTAGCACCTGAAGAAACATGACAGGTGCTCAGAAAGTCAGAGCTGCTTCAAAATGCCGAAATTCACTTTTTTGCACCATAGTTTGTAAACGCTATAACTTTTACCCAAACCAATAAATATACGCTTATTGAATTTTTTTATCAAAGACATGTAGAACAATAAATTTAGAGAAAATTTTACATACAAATGTAGTTTTTTTTGAAAAATTTTACAACAGAAAGTGAAAAATGTCATTTTTTTGCAAAAATGTCGTTAAATTTTTATTAATAGCAAAAAAAGTAAAAATGTCAGCAACAATGAAATACCACCAAATGAAAGCTCTATTAGTGAGAAGAAAAGGAGGTAAAATTCATTTGGGTGGTAAGTTGCATGACGGAGCAATAAACGGTGAAAGTAGTGTAGTGCGGAATTGTAAAAAGTGGCCTGGTCATTAAGGGTGTTTAAGCTAGGGGGGCTGAAGTGGTTAATACCCCGCCACAACTCCTGCGCGGTGTGGGGCCTGTCCCCCAAACATTTGAGTTTCAGAATGGCCTGCTGACGTTTATCCCGGGCTGTGCGGAAGTTGGTGGTGAAGGTGTGTGGCTGACTGGATGAGCTGGTGGAAGCAGAGCAGGAGGAAGCCGAGTAGTAGGAGGAGGCAAAGAACGATGCCCTGCGATACTTGGCTGCGGAAGGACGTGCGCCAAAGACCTCTCCGCCTGGGGCCCAGCCGCCCTGGGGCCTAGCCGCCACTATATTTACCCAGTGTGCAGTTAGTAAGATATAGCGTCACTGGCCGTGCTTACTGGTCCACATATCTGTGGTTAGGTTGACCTTGTCACAGATGGCGTTGCGCAGTGCACACTTGATTTGATCGGAAACTTGGTTGTTCAGGGAAGGCACGGCTGTCTTGGAGAAGTAGTGGCGGCTGGGAACAACATACTGTGGGACAGCCATTGCCATTAGCTGTTTGAAGCTGTCTGTGTCCACCAGCCTGAATGACAGCATTTCAAAGGCCAGTAGTTTAGAAATGCTGGCATTCAGGCCCAGGGTTCGAGGGTGGCTAGGTGGGAATTTCCGCTTTCTCTCCAAGGTTTGTGAGATGGAGAGCTGAACGCTGCCGTGTGACATGGTGGAGATGCTTGGTGACGCAGGTGGTGGTGTCAGTGGCACATCCTCTGTTTGGTGGGCGGCAGGTGCCAACATTCCTCCCGAGGCGGAGGAAGAGGCCGAGGCAGCAGCAGAAGAGGGAGCAGGGGGAGCATGAGTGAGTTCCTTGTTTTTAAGGTGTTTACTCCACTGCAGTTCATGCTTTGCATGTAGATGCCTGGTCATGCAGGTTGTGCTAAGGTTAATGCCTCGCTTCAGGCTCTGATGGCACAGCGTGCAAACCACTCGGGTCTTGTCATCAGCACATTGTTTAAAGAAGTGCCAGGGAACTCGTTGAAGCTGCCTTTGGGGTGCTCGGTCCCTGGTGGCGTTGGCCAATAGCAGGCGAACTCTCTTGGCGGCGGCTGTTCTGCTTT
Source organism: Bufotes viridis (assembly GCA_033119425.1). Lineage (NCBI taxonomy): Eukaryota > Metazoa > Chordata > Amphibia > Anura > Bufonidae > Bufotes > Bufotes viridis. The sequence goes on from CM065596.1 coordinate 105,877,339, forward strand.
TGCCCCCTGCTCCCTCTTTTGCTACGCTGTTGGCTCAGTCTCACCACTGCCTCTTCCTCTGAACTATAAAAGTCAGTGGAACGACCTTCATTCCATGTGAAGTCTAGGACCTCATCGTCCCCTGCATCGTCTTTCACATTGTCTTCATCCCTGACCTCCTGTTCGGTCTGCACACTGCAAAAAGACGCAGCAGTTGGCACCTGTGTTTCGTCATCATCAGAGACGTGCAGACTCCGATGAGGTGGTATTCCCATGTCCTCATCATCAGGAAACATAAGTGGTTGTGCATCAGTGCATTCTATGTCTTCCAGTCAGCATTAGTAGGCATGGCTGTGATGGCTTCTTAGGGCAAAAAGTAAAACGCTAGCTGATTGGCTGCTGTGCAGCCCTTCAGAAAGCGGGAAGAAATCGCCGAACAATGGACCCGAACACAAACTTTTTTGAAAATGTTCGGGTCCGGGTCCGGGTCCCGAACACCCCAAAATTCGGTACTAACCCGAACTATGCTCGAACTGTTCGCTCAACACTATATATAATGTCATAGTTTTAGGAAAAGCATGTGGTTTCTGAATCTAATCCTTTTGTGCATGACATCCGTTGGTACGGGCGCTATATCGATAATTTGCTCATCATTTGGGCTGGTTCTTTGGCGTCCATACCAGCCTTTTTCTCCTATTTAGATAATAATGGCTGCAATTTAGAATTTCCTTTTTTTTACCATTCTACTATTATTTCTTTTTTGGATTTATCTTAAATTGGTGAAGGTGATGTCATTCTGGTAGTACAACCACCAAACTGTATGGCAAACCAGTGTCACATAATAATATTTTATTAGCACAAAGTTGCCATCCCACCCACACGATTCACAGCTTGAGATGGCCCGAACTATCCGCCGGCGAACAGTTCCCGGCGAACATAGCTTGTTCGCGTTCGCCGCAGCGGGCGAACACATGCGATGTTCGGTCCGCCCCCTATACATCATCATTGAGCAAACTTTGACCCTGTATCTCACAGTCAGCAGACACATTCCAGCCAATCAGCAGCATACCCTCCCTCCCAGACCCTCCCATCTCCTCAACAGCATCCATTTTAGATTCATTCGGAAGCTGCAGTCTTAGTGAGAAGGGAGAGTGTAGTTGCTGCTGATTTAATAGGGAAATCGATTGCTAGGCTAGTGTATTCAGTGTCCACTCCAGTCCTGAAAGACTCATCTGATCTCTGTTGTAAGGACAGCGTCCTGACAGCACCCCAAAAAGCCCTTTTTAGGGCTGCAACATTAGTCTGCTTTTTTTTTTTTCTCCATATATATATTGCAGTTGCCTGGCCTGCCTGTGTGTGAGGATCTGCAGGCCCACAGACTGTAGTGTGCCCACTGCCAGTGCCGACCCCTGTTATCCCGTGTGGCACAGGACTTTGCATCAAAAAAAGGCATTTCATTTTTACACTTTTGTGTAATTTCAGTTGCTTGCCTGCTAGTGTGTGTCAGGCCGACTTCCACTGACTGTAGTGTGCCCACTGCCAGTGCCCACCCCTGTCATACCGTGTGGCACAGGACTTTGCATCAAAAAAAGGCATTTCATTTTTACACTTCAGTGTAATTTCAGTTGCTTGCCTGCTAGTGTGTGTCAGGCCGACTTCCACTGACTGTAGTGTGCCCACTGCCAGTGCCCACCCCTGTCATCCCGTGTGGCACAGGACTTTGCATCAAAAAAAGGCATTTCATTTTTACACTTTAGTATAATTTCAGTTGCTTGCCTGCTAGTGTGTGTCAGGCCGACTTCCACTGACTGTAGTGTGCCCATTGCCAGTGCCCACCCCTGTCATCCCGTGTGGCACAGGACTTTGCATCAAAAAAAGGCATTTCATTTTTACACTTTAGTGTCATTTCAGTTGCTTGCCTGCTAGTGTGTGTCAGGCCAACTTCCACTGACTGTAGTGTGCCCACTGCCAGTGCCCACCCCTGTCATACCGTGTGGCACAAGACTTTGCATAAAAAAAGGCATTTAATTTTTACACTTTAGTGTAATTTCAGTTGCTTGCCTGCTGCCAGTGTGTGTCAGGCCGACTTCCACAGACTGTGGTGTGCGCACAGCCAGTGCCAACCACTGATATCGGGTGGCACAGTAGCTTGCCGATAAATAATGCATTTCATTTTTAGACAGTAGTCTAATTTCAGTTGCTTGCCTGCTGCCAGTGTGTGTCAGGCCCACTTTCACAGACTGCAGTGTGCCCACTGCCAGTGCCAACCACTGATACCAGGTGGCACAGTACCTAGCATGCATAGTACCACTTATCTAAAAAATGACAGGCAGAGGCAGGCCACCCCGCAGGGGCCGTCGTGGTCGTGGTGCTGTGATTTCCACTGTCCCTGGAATAATGCCTAGTGTTCAGAGGCCACGTACCCTGAACCCAAAAAATTCTGAGGACACAGTTGACTGGCTTAGACAGGACACCCAATCTTCAACAGCTTCCACTAAGAACCTTGACGCACCATCCTCCTCCAGCTCAGCTTCGGTCACCTGCTCTCAAGTTACCACGCACCCGCCCGCCGCCACCACCACCACTACCACCACAGCCACCACAGCCACTTCACTTGATCCGTCAGAGGAGTTATTTACACATCAGTTGGATGCAATTAGTGATGCTCAACCAATATTGCCAGATGATGTAGATTACAGGGATATGTCTCAGTCAGGCAGGATTACACACATGGACGTACAGTGTGATGATGCTGATGATGATGTTGTACCCGCTGCTGCTTCCTTTGCTGAGGTGTCAGATACAAATGAAGCGGTTAATGATGACGATGTGTCCACGGATGCCTTGTGGGTGCCTGCTCAAAGAGAAGAAGAGGGGGAAAGTTCAGAAGGGGAGACAGAGAGAATGAGGAGACGAGTTGGAAGCAGGGGGTGGTCGTCGCAAGGAGTTAGTGGCACAGTCAGACAGCATGTATCGGCACCCGGGGTCAGCCAGACAGCACGCCAGTCAAGACATGCTGTTGCCACCACTAGAATGCCGTCATTGCAAAGCTCAGCAGTGTGGCATTCTTTTTGTGTGTCTGCCTCTGATAACAGCAATGCCATTTGCAACCTGTGCCAAAAGAAACTGAGTCGTGGGAAATCCAACACCCACCTCGGTACAACTGCTTTGCGAAGGCACATGATCTCACATCACAAACGCCTATGGGATCAACACATGAGTACAAGCAGCACACAAACTCAAAGCCACCATGCTCCTCCTGGTCCAGCATCTTCAGTCACGTCAACCACTGCTGTCCTCCCTGCCCCCTCTCAACCAACCGCCACTCCGCCTTTCACCTCCAGCAGCTCCTGCTCATCTGCCCACAGTCAGGTGTCTGTCAAGGACATGTTTGAGCGTAAGAACCCAATGTGACAGAATCACCCCCTTGCCCGGTGACTGACAGCTGGCTTGACAGAACGCTTAGCCCGCCAGCTTTTACCATACCAGCTGGTGGAGTCTGAGGCCTTCAAAAAATTTGTCGCTATTGGGACACCACAGTGGAAGATACCCGGACAAATTTTTTTTTCAAAAAAGGCAATCCCAAACCTGTACAATGTAATTGAAAAGGAAGTCATGGCATCTCTGGCATACAGTGTTGGGGCAAGGGTCCATCTGACCACTGATACCTGGTCTGCAAAGCACGGTCAGGGCAGGTATATCACGTACACTGCACATTGGTTCAACCTGCTGACGGCTGACAAGCATGGAATGCGTGGCTCCGCAGCGGAGTTGGTGACACCGCCACGACTTGCAGGCAGACCTACTGCCACCTCCTCTACTCCTACTCCATCCTCTTCGATATCCTCCTCGGCTGAGTCCTCTTCTGCTGTGGCGTCTGGCTGCACATCAACTGAATCCCCCCAGCTCCCCAGGGGCTATTCCACATCCCGGATACGACAGTGTCACGCTGTCTTGGGGTTGACTTGCCTAAAAGCAGAGAGCCACCAGCTCTCCTGTCCACCCTGAACGCACAGGTGGATCAGTGGCTGACCCCGCACCAACTGGAGATCGGCAAAGTGGTGTGTGACAATGGAAAAAATTTGTTGTCGGCATTGAATTTGGGCAAGTTGTCACATGTGCCGTGCATGGCACATGTGTTGAATCTCATCGTACAACGCTTTGTGTCTAAGTACCCAGGCTTACAGGACGTCCTCAAGCAGGTCAGGAATGTGTGTGGCCATTTCAGGGGTTCCTACACGGCCATTGCGCAATTTTTCCGATATTCAGCGGTGAAACATGCCAGTGAGGCGCTTGATTTGCGACAGCCCGACACATTGGAATTCAACACTCCTAATGTTCGACCGCCTGCTCCAACAAGAAAAAGCCGTCAACGAATATTTGTATGACCGGGGTGCTGGGACAGCCTCTGCGGAGCTGAGAATTTTTTTGCCACGTTACTGGACGCTCATGCGCAATGCCTATAGGCTCATGCGTCTTTTAGAGGAGGTGACAAACCTAGTCAGTCGCACCGAAGGCACCATCAGCGACCTCATCCCATTTGTTTTCTTCCTGGAGCGTGCCCTGCGAAGAGTGCTGGATCAGGCTGTAGATGAGCGTGAAGAGGAAGAGGAAGAGTTGTGGTCACCATCACCACCAGAAACAGCCTTGTCATCATCGCTTGCCGGACCTGCGGCAACGCTGGAAGAGGAGTATGAGGAAGAGGAGTCAGAGGAGGAATGTGGCGGCTTTGAGGAGGAGGAAGGCCAACCACAGCAGGCAACCCAGGGTGCTCGTTGTTGTCACCTATCTGGGACCCATGATGTTGTACGTGGCCGGGGGGAAGAACAGACCGTCAATGACATCAGTGAGGGCGAGGATCGGGAAATGAGTAACTCTGCATCCAACCTTGTTCAAATGGGGTCTTTCATGCTGTCATGTCTTTTGAGGAACCCTCGTATAAAATGGATGAAGGAGAACAACCTGTACTGGGTGGCCACGCTACTAGACCCTCAGTATAGGCAGAAAGTGGCAGAAATGTTACCAAATTACCGAAAGTCGGAAAGGATGCAGCAGTTCAAAACCAAACTAAAAATATGCTTTACACAGCTTATAAGGGGGATGTCACAGCACAACGGGAATCTAACAGGGGAAGAGGTGAGTGTAATCCTCCTCCTACCACGGCGGCAAGGACTGGACGATTTACAGATGTGTTGTTGATGGAGGACATGCGGAGCTTTTTCAGTCCTACTCATCGCTACAGATCTTCGGGATCCAGCCTTAGATAACGACTCGACTGACAGGTAGCAGACTACCTCGCCTTAACAGCAGATATCGACACTCTGAGGAGCAATGAACCCCTTCACTACTGGGTGTGCAGGCTTGACCTGTGGCCTGAGCTATCCCAGTTCGCGATAGAACTTCTGGCCTGCCCTGCTTCAAATGTCCTGTCAGAAAGGACCTTCAGTGCAGCAGGAGGCATTGTCACTGACAAGAGAAGTCGCCTCGGTCAAAAAAGTGTTGATTACCTCACCTTCATAAAGATGATAGAGGCATGGATCCCGAAGGGACTGACAGTGGGGGATACGTTTGACTAACAAAAGGCCTGATTACATGCCTTGGCCTCAAAATGGTCCCCACGCTGCTGTATTTAATGTCTGCATACCGGATGACTTTCGTGAATTCTCCACCACCAACTAGGGTTCAAGCCGCAATGTTTTAGTTACTCTTCTGCCTGGAAAACATAAATTTTTCCGGCCGCTGCTACAATAGCGGCTGCAACAATGCCATTATTTTTCAGGCATGTGTACATGTCTAATTTTTCTGTCCTATGGTGCAGCACTGTGGCTGCAAAAACAAACCAAAAAAAAAAGGCACATACAAGTGTCAATTCCCCTTCATGATCGTTACCTTGTTGTGGTGAAGGGGCTTGCGTGTGCAATGAAGCACAATCATTACCTCTATGAGTGTGTTGGCAATGTTGCCACACCCCATATGATAAGGCCGTTGCTTCATTATGGTCAGACCAAAAGCGATCGGACGGCTGGATAATATTTCATAGAAAAAACATTAATTTACCTTTTTCTTTTTTTATGTTGTATGGGTTTTTAATACATAAAATAAAAAATCATAATAAAGTCTCTTAATAGTTTATTAGAAATAATGCAGACAATTAAAATAATCCCCATCAATTCCAATACAAAGCAAGTACAGAGCTCAGAAGTAAATTATTTCATGATGTAATGGTTCGTTAATTCAACAATGTTTAATTAATTCGACACACGTCCCCGGATAGGGTCCGTAACAGGGATTAAACTGATAGGAATAGTACTAGTTAAGACACCACTCATATAGGGTGTCACAGCACATTGCTCTGTGCACGCACAGTGCCCCAATTTGGGAGTAAGAGGACCGACCAAGCTGCTTTTTCCATCTCCCGGTTCCTGAAATCAATTCAGTTTGGTGTATGAGAGTTTGGTCTGTCACTGTGAAGGCAGTTGAAGGTACCCGGCCTAAAAATTTTTTCACAAAAGGCAATCCCTGATATGGGATGTAACAGGGATTAAACTGTGAAACTACAGAAAATACCACTCATATCGGGTGTGACAGTAAATTGCACGGCGCAGACACAGTGACCGTGGATAAAAACAAAGGGGAGGGAGCCAGAGTTTTTTTAACCATCTCCCCGTTCGAAAAATCAATTCAATAAATGGACCCCAGATTGGGGACATTAGAGGGATTAAACTGATGAGAATAGTACTACAGAAAATACCACTCATATGGGGTGTGACAGTAAATTGCACGGCGCAGACGCAGTGATCGTGGATTTAAACAGAGTGGAGGGAGCCAGTTTTTTTTTAACCATCTCCCCGTTCGAAAAATCAATTCAATAAATGGACCCCAGATTGGGGACGTTAGAGGGATTAAACTGATGAGAATAGTACTACAGAAAATACCACTCATATGGGGTGTGACAGTAAATTGCACGGCGCAGACGCAGTGACCGTGGATTAAAACAAAGGGGAGGGAGCCAGGTTTTTTTTAACCATCTCCCCGTTCGAAAAATCAATTCAATAAATGGACCCCAGATTGGGGACGTAACAGGGATTAAACTGATGAGAATAGTACTACAGAAAATACCACTCATATCGGGTGTGACAGTAAATTGCACGGCACACACGCAGTGACCGTGGATAAAAACAAAGGGGAGGGAGCCAGCGTTTTTTTAATCATCTCCCCGTTCGAAAAATCAATTCAATTCACCTTTCGGGGACCCTTGGTGTTGTACATGGCTGGGTGGAGGAAGAAACCTTCAATGACATCACCAGGACATGGCTAGCTTGGTATCCAACCTTGTGCAAATGGGGAGTTTGCGGTTGCGCAAATGAACTGTTTGCAGTTGTTTGCAGTGCATTAAAAGGGGAGTTTGGTCTGTCAATGTCTGAAGCTGGCGTAACCCTTAGGCCTCTTTCACACGCGCGTTGCGGGTGCACTCCGTCAAACAGTGCGGGTGCGTTGCGGGAATCGCCGCGATTTTTCCCTGCGAGTGCAAAGCGCTGTCATGCGTTTTGCACGCGCGGGAGAAAAATCGGCACTTTTGGTACCCAGACCCGAACCTGCACTTCTTCACAGAAGTGCATGTTTGGGTCAGAAATTGTCCCGCTGGTCTTATTTCACATTATAACATAGTTATAATGTAAAATAATACCCTTGGCCATCTTCCTAATGTTTAAACCGGTGCAGAATGGGTTAAAAATAATAAACTAATATTAACATACCTGTTCCATTTGATCGCGAAGCCCGGCATCCTCTTCGTTAGCTTGGACCTGTGAAAAAGACCTGTGATGATGTCACAGCATCACATGGCCCAATCACCTGCTCCATCACTATGGTGATGGAGCATGTGATTGGTTCATGTGACCATGTGACATCATCACGGGTCCTTTCTACTAGCAAGCTAACGGGAGGATCCGAGCTTCGCGATCAAATGGAACGAAGCTGAGTTATTATTAGTTTATTATTTTTAACCCATTCTGCACCGGTTCATAATAGGAAAGATGACAAGAAGTATTTTACATTATAACTATGTTATAATGTGAAATAATACAGAACCGGTTACACATCCCGATGGTTGCATAGCAACCATGCGGGAATAACGCAAAGCATCCGCACTTGCTTGCGGATGCTTGCGATTTTCCCGCAGCCCCATTCACTTCTATGGGGCCTGCGTTCCGTTAAAAACGCAGAAGATAGAGAATGCTGCGATTTTCACACATCGCAAAAGTGATGCGTGAAAATCAACTGTCATGTGCACAGCCCCATAGAAGTGAATGGGTCCGGATTCAGTGCGGGTGCAATGCGTTCACATCACGCATTGCACCCGCGCGGAAAACTCGCCCGTGTGAAAGGGGCCTTACACTACCTGATCAATACATCATACCTGATCGTATACACACACTGGATGTTTTAAACCACGTTGTTCAAAAAAAATTAGGATTGTTAGGTGATTTATGCCTTTTATGGATTAAAACCCAACTCTGCGTCAACTATGTAATTTTCCATGGGAGTTTTGCCATGGATCCCCCTCCGGCATGCCACAGTCCAGGTGTTAGTCCCCTTGAAACAACTTTTCCATTACTATTGTGGCCAGAAAGAGTCCCTGTGGGTTTTTAAAATTCGCCTGCCTATTGAAGTCTATGGCGGTTCGCGAATATTTGTGGAAGTTCGCGTTCGCCGTTCGCGAATGGAAAATTTTATGTTCGCGACATTACTATTCACAGCATACCAGTTGGGGTATTCACCTGCATTCTTAGATCATGTTCAGACAAAGCAGATTTTTATGCTGAACAACACACTATAGATCCTCATTTTATAGCTCGCAATTACAAGCCTTGGATGCTTTCCAGACACAAAAATATGGCATCTTGTAAAACAAGCTATTCATTTTATCTTATGACTGCTGTTCTAATAATTAAAAAAACTATACCTGTTACATTTACTACTAGATATTCCTTGGAATGTAATAAAACAGAGGAGATAATTCAGAAGTATTTACCAATGCTTGAAGAAGACATTACCATTAAACAAATCTTATATCCGGGATGCTATTTTGTATCTAAATGGGGTACGTCTTTGAATGACATCCACCACAGCACTGTGGACAATAAAAAATTTAAATGTTCCCTTATGTGATTCCTTTAAAACAAGTCACATCTACATCAAATAATGTTATTAACATAATTAATACTTTTTCTGTACAATGTATTGTTTATATCATTGAATGTACACCCTGCAAAGTTCAATATATTGAATGTACTACACATAATCTTAGAACAAGAATTGACAAACTTTTGAATAGCATTTCTAAGGATAGGGCTACAAGGTGACATGTGTCATGGGACAGTTCATGTAATTAATATCAATGGTTGTCGCAGTGTGACTGCGACACGACAGGCACGAAAAATCCAGACATGCTTTTCACAAGTCGCATATCGTGTGCAGAATTCATTCCATTTACTTCAATATAAGTAGCTTCGCTTGCGACTCACCTGTGACATGGCTGTGACATGTCTGTGTTTTCACAGTCAAGTTCCAGCTCTAAAATAGCCATGCGACAGCAACTTGCGGACAAGTTGCACATATTTTTGTATTGTGTGACTTGATGTGTCAAAGTCTGAGGGTACATATTTTTGTGCAAAATGTGAGCAAATTGCATGTTTGGAATTCCAGATGCTTTATCTAAATGAGCAACCACTGAGATACCTTGGAAATATAGAAAAGAGTTTGCTGCTCACTGAACAGACAATCTAAGGTGTAAATGAGGGGGAGGGTGGTAGTATGGAGGATCAGGAAAGTGATGTAGCTAGCTGGGTAACAGTTATAAGGTGGGGTAAGGTGGGGTTTAGAAAGGATCATAAAAACTGAAGTGGGGAAGGGATTTGTCTTTATGTAAAGTCATGTGTGAAGCCCATACTCCAGGATGAAATAAGTGGGAAATGAACATGTAGGGTAGAAATACATGGAGGCAAAAACAAGAATAAAATACTCAGTCATTTTTTTTAAGCCATCTAATATACCACAGAAAATCTACTACTAAAAGTGAAATAGATCAGGCGACAAATCATAATGAGATCATTATTATGGGGGACTTCCTTTTCCCAGATTGTCACCGCCGGTTCTGGGAGACGGTCGGTCAGAGGTTCCTCCCTGTCTTGTGTATGACGTTCTTTGTTTTGGTTTCACTTTGCTCAGTTCCTTTCTCTTCCTCAGCTGCCTCTTATCTTGTTTGATTGGCTTGCTTTATATTCCCTCCCATACTGCTTCCCCTTGCGGTTTATATTACTTCCTGGATGAAGTGTGTGCTGCTGGAGGCTGCAGTTGTTTTGCTCTAAGATAAGTTCTAGTGTTAGGTCCCGAGCTACTTGAGAGACCTTGGCGTGGTGCTCGGGCTTAAGACATGTCCTCCACTGTAGGACATGTTGACTAACCTCTCAATTTTAACATCAGTTTGAGGGCTTAGTAAGATCGCAGTGTGCACCTGTTTTGTCATTTGTTATTGCTATATTGTTATATTATTTATCACATCCACACTATTGCCATTTTCTGTAGGATGTCTATTGTGGTACTTGTGGTCCGCTGCGGGCATCCTCCACCAAATGCATTTTTGCTGGGGATCGCCATTAGCAACGGGCCACAAGTGCAGGATCTGGTCCCCTGTATATATATATGCACAACTGCATTTTTGGGTTGAGCACATCCTGCTTCATGCCACCTTTCAGTTGGTTTGTGTATATATAATTGTTTGGAGGTGTATAAACTCCCATGTAAATGTAGCCTGTTTTCCATCCACAGGCTATATTTAGGTGCACCTGTGAGGCTTGGGCCATATCAGCCAGTCTTGGGTGTGGCTCACAGCCTTCTCCCTCCTCCCATTGCAGGCATGGTTACATGCTAGAGGTAACTGAGGAGTCTGCTGCAAGTCGGCCTAATACATTCCTGTAATTTTGCCCACTGGCCCCTGGTATTGCCCATATGGCACAGGTAGGTGAGTGTTAGGTCCCGAGCTACTTGAGAGACCTTGGCGTGGTGCTCGGGCTTAAGACATGTCCTCCACTGTAGGACATTTTGACTAACCTCTAAATTTTAACATCAGTTTAAGGGCTTAGTAAGACCGCAGTGTGCACCTGTTTTGTCATTTGTTGTTGCTATATTGTTCTAAGATAAGTGAATTCTGTTTACTTTGTGTTTTGTTTGCTGGCTTGATTCTAGGTGACCCTGACTCCCTCTGTATTCTGTGCAGGGAGCCGGTGGCCGTTCCCCTCACTACTATAGGGAATTCAGGTGTCACTCAGTTATAGGTACGAGGGCATGTATTTGTCTACCACCGGGACCTGTACATGTGCATAGCAGTTAGGGTCCATTCACACGTCCGTAAGTGTTTTGCTGATCCGCAAATTGCGGATCCGCAAAAAACGGACATCGGCAATGTGCGATCCGCAATTTGCGGACTGCACATTGCCAGCACTATAATAGAAAATGCCTTTTCTTGTCCGCAATTGCGGACAAGAATAGGACATGTTTTATATTTTTCAGGAACAGAATTGCGGATCCTTAAAAAACGGATCCCGAAAAAACGGATGTGCATCCTGGAAAAACGGATGCGGATCCCGAAAATGCGGATCTGCATCAGTTTCAGCCCCATTGAAAATAAATGGGTCCTGAAATTGCGGAACAGATGCGGACACAAATTACGGACGTGTGAATGGAGCCTTAGGGAGAGTTCTTAGGGATTTATAGGGCCCTCCTATATGTTCCTTAGTTTGGGATCAAGCCAGTCTGTCGTTATTTATCAGTTCCTGCTAACTGTTCTCCATCCTTGACATTATAAACCGTCATAACCGTCTCAAGCATGGATGCGGTTTCAGCCTTGATTGACTGCATGCAAGGTCTTTCTCTGGAGGTAGCAGATCTCCGTGAAACTGTTTCTCAGCTTCAGGTGACCGGTTCTGCTGGCGTTCATGGAGTTTGTTCCGAGCCTAAAATCTCTCTTCCGGATACATTTTCCGGGGGTAGTGAGAATTTTGTTCATTTTAGAGAGGCTTGCAAACTCCATTTTCGGTTACGTCCCCATTCCTCTGGTGATCAGGAGCAGAGGGTGGGGATCATCATCTCGCTGCTCAGGGATAACGTTCAGTCTTGGGCCTTTTCGCTGCCGGCGGGGGCACGCTCCCTCCGATTGGTAGATGAATTTTTTATAGACCTGGGTCAGATATATGATGATCCGGATTGTATTGCTCTGGCTAAAGCTAAACTGCGTCTTTTATGCCAGGGTAAACAGTACGCAGAGATATATTGTTCTGAATTTCGGAGCTGGGCAGCTGATACTGGTTGGAATGACGCTGCACTCCGAAGTCAATTTTGTCATGGTCTTTCTGAGAGATTAAAAGATGCATTTGCGTTTCATGAGAGGCCAGTATCTTTGGAGTCTGCCATGTCTCTAGCTGTTCGTATTGACAGGCGTCTGAGAGAGAGAGAGAGAGAGGAGACTACTCTTTCCTGTCATATTCAACCCAAGGACACTGGAGTTGTCTCATGCAGTGCGCAGGGGTCTCACTCTGTCTCTATCCCCTCTGTGGAGCGACCCCATGCAGCTGGGTTTAGTTGCCTCTGATACTAGAGGATTCAGCCCTCAGAGGAAGGTATGTTTCTGTTGTGGAGGTATTAACCATTTAGCTAATGTTTGCCGTTCTAGGAGGTTCATGGGGTTTTCTGAGGGTAATAAAAGAAAAGGGAAAAGAAACCCTCTAAAAACTTTCCATTTGCTACAATTGGCAAGGTTAATGCAGAGATTGAAGATTTGCCGTTTGCTTGTAGTTCCGGTTTTCTCCTACCTGCCAGGGTGGCGCTAGACAGCAAGAACTTGGTTTGTGAGATTTTTGTTGATAGTGAAGCAGCTGTCAATCTCATTGAGAGTCAATTTGCTACAACACATGGTTTCCAGGTGTGCACTCTGGAAAAAGCTATACCTGTTTTTGCTCTCAATTCCGCTCCACTTTCTCAAAAATTGTTAAAGGGCATAGTTCACAATATCCGTTTGACTGTGGGTGACACTCATGTTGAGGATGTGTCATGTTTTGTCTTAAGCGGATTACCTATCCTCTAGTGTTGGGGCTACTCTGGCTCACTAAACATAACCCCACTATTGATTGGCAAGCAAGGCAAATAAATGGTTGGAGTGAGTTTTGCAGAGAGAATTGCCTCACGGCAACTCTCGCAGAGGTTTCTACCAAGACTGTACCTTCTTTTCTCTCAGAATTTTCTGATGTGTTTTCCGAGAGTGGTGTCCAGGAGTTGCCCCCTCACCGGGAGTATGATTGTCCAATTAATCTCATCCCAGGCGCCAAGCTGCCTAAATCACGATTATACAATCTCTCTCAACCTGAGAGAGTCGCCATGCGTACTTATATCTCTGAGAGCCTGAGAAAGGGACATATCAGACCCTCGAAATCACCTGTTGCCGCTGTTTTTTTCTTTGTTAAAAAAGAGATTCTTCTTTAAGACCTTGTCTGGATTTCAGGGAGCTTAACCGTATCACGATTCGTGACCCCTATCCGCTTCCTCTGATCTCGGATTTGTTTAACCAGATTGTGGGGGCTAAAGTTTTTTCTAAGTTGGATTTAAGAGGGGCATACAACCTTGTCAGGGTCAGGAAGGGGGATGAATGGAAGACGGCCTTCAATACCCTGGAGGGTCATTTTGAGAACTTGGTTATGCCCTTTGGTTTGATGAATGCTCCGGCCGTCTTCCAACATTTTGTGAATAGCATTTTCTATCATTTAATGGGGAAATTTGTACTGGTGTATCTAGATGACATTTTGATTTTTTCTCCTGATTTCAAGATTCATCGGGACCACCTATGTCAGGTCCTGCTGATTTTGCGGGAGAATAAATTGTACTCTAAACTGGAAAAATGTGTGTTTGCGGTTCCAGAGATTCAATTTCTTGGTTTTCTTTTCCCCGCTTCTGGTTTTCGGATGGACCCAGAAAAGGTCCGCGCCGTGCTTGATTGGGAGCTTCCTGAAAATCAGAAGGCGCTGATGTGGTTTTTGGGTTTTGCTAATTATTACAGAAAGTTCATTTTGAATTATTCCTCTGTTGTTAAGCCACTCACTGATATGACTAAAAAGGGGGTGGATTTTTCCTCATGGTCGGAAGAGGCTTTTCAAGCCTTTTCTAGTATTAAAGACCGTTTTGCTTATGCTCCCATTTTGGTACAACCTGATGTCTCTCTACCTTTTATTGTTGAGGTGGATGCCTCTGAGGTGGGGGTGGGCGCGGTCTTATCTCTTGCCTCGGTCCTCGGGGAAGACTGTGATTCTGGTGGTAGAGGACCGTTTTAGCAAAATGGCGCGTTTTAGCAAAATTCCTCCTGGGTTACCCAATGCTAAGACGCTGGCGCAAGCGTTTGTTGATCATATTGTTAAATTACATGGCATTCCTTCTGACATCGTTTCTGATAGGGGCACGCAATTTGTTTCCAGATTCTAGAAGGCCTTCTGTTCTCGCTTGGGTGTTCGGTTGTCGTTTTCTTCCGCTTTTCATCCGCAGTCGAATGGTCAGACCGAACGCGTCAATCAGAATCTGGAGACATATCTGCGCGGTTTTGTTGCAGAGAATCAGGAGAATTGGTGTTCTTTTTTGTCTCTTGCTGAGTCTGCTTTAAATAACCATCGTCAGGACTCCTCTGATAAGTCACCATTTTTTGGTGCATATGTGTTTCATCCGCAGTTTGGGACATTCTCTGGAGAGGGGTCTTCTGGTTTACCTGATGAGGAGAGATTTTCCTCGTCCTTGTCACTTATTTGGCAAAAGATTCAGGGTAATCTAAAGAAAATGAGTGAGAGGTATAAGCGTGTGGAAGATAAGAGACGTGTGCCTGGTCCGGACCTGAATGTGGGTGATCTGGTGTGGTTGTCTACAAAGAATATCAAACTGAAGTTTCCCTCCTGGAAGTTGGGTCCTAGGTTTATTGGGCCTTACAAGATCTTATCCGTCATCAATCCCGTTGCTTTCCGTCTTGATCTTCCTCAGACTGGAAGATCCATAATGTTTTTCACAAGTCCCTACTGAAACCTTATGTCCAACCTACTGTTCCTTCCTCTTTGCCTCCTCCCCCGTTTTTAGTTGATGGTAATCTTGAATTTCAGGTTTCCAGGATTGTGGATTCCCGCATTATCCGTGGTTCTCTTCAGTACCTCGTTCATTGGGAGGGTTAGGGTCCTGAGGAGAGGATGTGGGTCCCACTGGCCACTCGTCTCATCAGTGCTTTCCATCGGTCTCATCCTGAGAAGGTCGGTCCTGAGTGTCCAGAGTCCACTGGTAGAAGGGGGTACTGTCACTGCCGGTTCTGGGAGACGGTCGGTCAGAGGTTCCTCCCTGTCTTGTGTATGACGTTCTTTGTTTTGGTTTCACTTTGCTCAGTTCCTTTCTCTCCCTCAGCTTCCTCTTATCTTGATTAATTGGCTTTCTTTATATTCCCTCCCAAACTGCTCCTCTTTGCGGTTTATATTACATCCTGGATGAAGTATGTGCTGCTGGAGGCTGCAGTTGTTTTGCTCTAAGATAAGTGCATTCTGTTTACTTTGTGTTTTGTATGCTGGCTTGATTCTAGGTGACCCTGACTCCCTCCGTATTCTGTGCAGGGAGCCGGTGGCCATTCCCCTCACTACTATAGGGAATTCAGGTGTCACTCAGTTATAGGTACGAGGGCATGTATTTGTCTACCTCCGGGACCTGTACATGTGCATAGCACTTAGGGAGAGTTCTTAGGGATTTATAAGGCCCTCCTATGTTTTTCCTTAGTTTGGGATCAAGCCAGTCTGTCGTTATTTATCAGTTCCTGCTAACTGTTCTCCATCTTTGACACAGATACAGATTGGGAAACCGAAACATGTGGATGTGTTTCTTCAAGGAGGCACAAAAACGCTAGACTTCAAAAAATCTAAATTTGACCAGCTAAGAGAGGCCTCTGACCTCACTAACTTGGACAATGTCCTCAAAAATAACAATGCAGTCACAAAATGAGATATTTTTCAAAGCATTCTAAACTCTAAATATGAGAGGTACATACCTTATGTGACTAAAAGGTTGAGAAACAAGAAAAAACAAACAATGTGGATAAATAGAAATGTAAAGGGGGCAATAAATGAAAAAGAAAGTATTCAAATCACTAAAACAGGAGGGTAGCAAGGAAGTGTTGAAAAACTATAAGGAAAAACATAGAATATGTAAAAGTGAGATAAAAGCAGCCAAACTGGAGACAAATAAACTCAATGCCAAAGAGAGTAAAACTAACCCTAAAATGTTCTTCAATTATATAAATGGTAAAAAGTTTAAACCTGAAAGTGTTAACCCTTTAAGGATTGATAAGGAAGAAGTTGTAGAGGAGTAAAAAACTAATCTATTAAGTATTTTTTTCTCCTCTGTATTCACTGAGGAAAATGAACTGTCAGATGAGACACAGAGCATCCAAGTAAACTCCCCATTAAATGTGGCCTGTTTGACCCAGGAAGAACTGCAGCGGCATTTTAAAGTTTAGATTAAAGATTAGAATTAGGAATTTATAATTAGATTAAGATTAAAGTAGATAAATCGCCGGTTCCAGATGTCATACACCCCCCATATTCTAAGAGAGTTAAGTGGTGTCATAGACAGACCCTTTATTTTGATATTTAAGGACTCTATACTGACGAGAGAGTTCCACAGCATTGGCACTTAGCAAATGTGGTGCCAGTATTCAAAAAGGTGACAAAAACAGAGCCTGGAAATTATAGGCCGGTAAGTCTAACATAATTGTGGGTAAACAGTTTGAAGGTTTTCTAAGAGATGCTATCCTGGAGTATCTCAATGATAATAAGGGTATAACTTGAATCGTTACAGCCTCATGAGGATCGGTCCTGCCAAACTAATTTAATCAGTTTCCATGACAAGGTAAGTTCTAGACTGGACTGGGGTGAGGATGCTTGGATTGGGAGAAAATGAAAAAAACAGAGAGTGGTTATTAATGGTACATACTCAGATTGGGTCACAATCACTAGTGGGGTACCCCAGGGGTCCATATTAGGCCCTATTCTCTTTAATATATTTATTAATAATCTTGTAGAAGCAGGGGCGGACTAGGAACTTAAAGCGGCCCTGAAAAAAAAAACTAATAGTGGCCCCATTTTGTAGGCAAGTCCAAACTAACAGAAGATGGGGCAACACAAGTAGGCGGGGTCAACAATACCATAGTGCAAAATACCATCCCAGCGATAACACAGGGGAGGGCAATATTCTGCCCCAAAAGCTGGCCCTCTGTGGTAGCCATTAATAGCTACCATCTTCCGTCCTTCTCCTTCAGTTGTCGATGGAGCAGGAGGCTTAGGAGGTGAGGTGTGGTCCACAGTAGTTGAATTCAGGAGGACATGGGCACACGAGTACCTGATTCTTACAGTGTTTATTACTGTTGAGAGCTCATTATGTACCCGGTCAGTGGCAGAGAGGAGGACTTGTGTGTCCCCCTGGGGCATCTGCCCACTGGGAAATTTCTCTGTAGGGTATATGGTCAATCCGCCCCTGTGTAGAAGGCTTGCACAGCAAAATATCAATTTTTGCACATGACAGTAAAGTAATTAACACAAAAGAGGAAAGCATAAAGATGGATCTGGATAGATTAGAGGCTTGGGCAGAGAAGTGGCAGATGAGGTTTAACACTGACAAATGTAAGGTTATGCACATGGGAAGGAAAAAATACATGTCACCAGTACATACTAAATGGTAAAACACTGGGTAACACTGACATGGAAAAGGGCTTAGGAGTTTTAAGTGAACAGCAAACTAAACTGTAGAAACTAGTGTTGATCGAACAGTTCGAGCATAGTTCGGGTTCGTACCGAATTTTGGGGTGTCAGGGACACGGACCCAAACCCGAACATTTTCAAAAAAGTTCGGGTTCGGGTTCGTTGTTCGGCGATTACTTCCCGCTTTCTGAAGGGCTGCACAGCAGCCAATCAGCTAGCGTTTTACTTCTTGCCCTAAGAGCCCATCACAGCCATGCCTACTAATGGCATGGCTGTGATTGGCCAAGTGCAGCATGTGACCCAGCCTCTATTTAAGCTGGAGTCACGTGGCGCCTGCACGTCACACTGCTCTGATTAGAGTAGGGAGAGGACGCAGCTTCTGTGAGGCGAGATTAGGCAGGGAAAAGTCAGCAACAGCACCTAATGAACTGATCAATCTACAGCTGTGAATGATTGAACTTCTGCTAGTTACTTGCTCACTGGTTTTTAGGCTGCACAGAGCGTTTTCTGTCACTTATTTTCTGGGGTGATCGGCGGCCATTTTGTGACTTGTGGTGCACCAGAACAAGCTGCCACCAAGTCCATCAATCCATCAATACTATTTTTTTTTTTTTTGCTATATCCTACATCAGGGGCTTGGCTGTGCTAATTGTCACCCATAGAAACTCAGGATAGCAATTTCTATATTTTATTAAGGGGTTAAATACAATTGCCCAAATACCAATCCCCTAAATCTGGTGTTCCAGCTGTGGCTAGCCAAGTATAATACTGTCTGCTGTCTGGCAAAGGATAGATAATTTTCTGTGGTGAAATTCAATTGCCAAAATAGCAATACCATAAATCAGTGGTTTCAGCTGTGGCTGGCCAAGTTCCATAGTGTCCTGCAAAGGATATATTTTTTTCTGGGGTGAAATTCAATTGCAAAAATAGCAATACCCTGAATCTGGTGTCCCAGCTGTTGCAGGCTAAGTTTCATAGTGTCCGCAAAAACAAATATTTTGTTCTGGGGTGAAATTCAATTGCCAAAATAGCAATACCATAAATCAGTGGTTTCAGCTGTGGCTGGCCAAGATTCATAGTGTCCGCAAAAACATATATTTTGTTGTGGGGTGAAATTCAATTGCCAAAATAGCAATACCCTGAATCTGGTGTTCGAGCTGTTTGCAGGCCAGAGTGTAAATCTGTCCATAAAGGATACCTTTCATCCAGGGCCTAAATACTAGCCCTAAAGAGATATTCCCTAAATCAGTGGTTACTGCTTTGTGCCTGGATTAGTGTGATACATAACCCCCAGACGAAGGCACACCGAAGCAGCGTCGAGGTACGCCATCCCAGCTTTTAGGCCCGGTTTATAGGGTGAGTCGTCTATACTTGGTATACGATACACAAGAAAACTGTTGAGATTGACCATCTTGCTTGAGTAGAATTGTTACTAGCCATATTGTCTACGGGCAGGTATGACATGACTTACTTGGTCATGTCAGAGACAGTAGTATATTCTTTGTGGCATTATTAGCATTGATGATTTCTCCTTCTGCTCATGCTGTTTGCAGACTCTCACTCTATTCATTTATAATTAATTAATAACATATGTACACCTTGTGTGATTTGTATACATATATTTTACCTTCCAATAATCATGTATTTCTCAATTGTATGTAGTGTAATCATGACCTGGGCCACTGGGATGGTGTTTTCTGTCCCCTATCCCCTTTTTTAACATTTATTTATTTATATTATGTGACAATAAAGATATATATATTTTTCTAAATTTGGAAAGTTGTGGGCTCTAGTTTCTTTCTTGTTTTTTGCTTGATTTATGAGCTTTTCCTGTTACATATATTGAGTGTCTTGTTATATGCCGCACTATTAGAGTGACTACTGTCTTGGCTAGGACACTCGAGGTTGTGTTTTTGTTTTGTTTTCATGATCTTGCGGTGCAACCCAAAGTTGAATAAACCTCTCCTCTATCTGGGTGGTGGGGCCGAAATAACTGAAAGTGGCCTTCTCCGGTGGTGGGTGATATGACGCATGATTCCTTGCTGTGGGACCTCTCTCCTCGGTCTGGGTGCTGGGGCCGAAATAACTTAAAGTGGCCTTCTCAGGTTGTGGGTGATATGACGCATGATTCCTTGCATTGGGACCTCTCTCCTCTGTCTGGGTGCGGGGCCGAAATAACTGAAAGTGGCCTTCTCAGGTTGTGGGTGATATGACGCATGATTCCTTGCTGTGGGACCTCTCTCCTCTGTCTGGGTGCGGGGCCGAAATAACTGAAAGTGGCCTTCTCAGGTTGTGGGTGATATGACGCATGATTCCTTGCTGTGGGACCTCTCTCCTCTGTCTGGGTGCTGGGGCTGAAATAACTGAAAGTGGCCTTCTCCAGTGGTGGGTGATATGACGCATGATTCCTTGCTGTGGGACCTCTCTCCTCTGTCTGGGTGCTGGGCCGAAATAACTGAAAGAGGCCTTCTTCAGTGGTGGGTGATATGACGCATGATTCCTCGCTGTGGGACCTCTCTCCTCTGTCTGGGTGCTGAGGCCGAAATAACTGAAAGTGGCCTTCTCCAGTGGTGGAGCAAAAATACATGGGGTGACAGCACCATTGTAGGTAAATACCCAAAGTCCATATAGTGGCGGTGCCTGCGATGTTAGGACCTGACCATTGGTCCCCAATACGATACCAAACAAGAAAGGATCGCGGCACTCCTTCGTCTGTAGAAAATGTTCTTTATTCCACCTTAAAGTGCGACGTTTCGACTTTAATCAAGTCTTTATCAAGCATACACAATTGAGTAAGTGACAGATATATATACCCCACCCCAGACATCATTGGTAAGTGGGAGGAAAACACCCTCCCTCTTCCTGTGACATCATCATGTAAAAGTAGTACACAATATAAAAATATATATGAATATGTAACATAAGAGCATCAGGGTTAAATCCAACCGTGTCATGAAAGTCTCGCTGATCAAAAAATCGTAGCGCAGCGATATATAAGTAAACATAAGCAATAGCCTTGTCTATTCCTTCCGGGTCAGGAGTTCAATTATCTTCATAGCAGGTCACGTGTCCACACGCATCAGAGATGATGTCACTGCCACTTCGATCATGTGACCATGACATGACTGCACATAGTAAACATGTCATTCAGGATTTTAACACAGTTTCTGTTATCAAAAATGATCGCCCCGATCTCCGTGCCATATCATGATCAAGTTCATCCAAGGACCGGTAAAGAGGTGGGTGAATGCCATCACACAGAGAGACAATGATCTCATATATAATAAATCAATGACAGATGTCAGTCAATAAAGCACTCTTCATACATGGAGAGAAAAGACCCATGGAGCAATCAGGACTTGCTGAAACATTGATGTAAAAAGAGCTTATGCGGATATACATGTATAAATACATATATCTCTCTCTAGCTCACGCCCTACAGGGTGGGAAAACCAAGACATACTTTTTCTCATGCACAACCCATTCGGATATTACATCGGCATGTCTGCAGCCTTAAATCAGCCGCCTTGGCAATGATCACATCGCCTATGGCAGCTTGGGACCGCTAGCAGATGCCTGTATCATTCCGATGCCATTCATTAAACACACATATCATTAGGTTACCCCCATTTATATCTCCGGGCGTATTTAGCAAGTCAATCATAATGGTCCAGGGCCTGAATCTCCCATTGTAGCAACCATAGGGACATTACCGCTATCATAGGTGTGCATGGTGACATCAATCCATCAAGTAAGCAGGGACTGCACCCATCCACCCCATCCAACCGGACCACGGAGGAACCTAGAAGAAATGACAATAGAGGGGTTAAAAACGAATATATACATAAAGCAAACATCCAAAGTGGTAAGTCAAAAAGGGTCCCAATTTTGAAATCGCGGTTCAGCCCTTTTGGTTCCAATGTATCCAATTCATAAATCCATTTAAGCTCAAGTTTCTTTAAGAGCTTCTCGCGATCTCCCCCTCTCAGTAGTGGAGGTACACCATCTATTATCCTGAACCTAAGTTGGGCTACATTGTGTCGCTGTTTAAAAAAATGTGTAGGGACCGGAAGTTCACCATCACATGTAGTGGGATTGATGGCCTGTTTTCAAAGAGCTTCCGAATGGTGTAGCGATGCTGGTTGAGTCTCAGCCGACAAGCTTGTGTTGTCTCCCCTACATACAACAGGCCACACGGGCACTGCAGTATGTAGATGACAAAAATCAGACGCACAGGTGTAGGTGTTCTTAATCACATACTTCTGACCTGTGCGAGGATGTCCAAGCGAATCACCTTTCAGCATGTTATTGCAATTGCAGCAATTATAGCAAGGGAAGCAACCCTTTTGGTCTTTCTGTCTATCTTGTCCGTAGTTATAGCTGAACGTGACAGTCTATCACCCAGATTTTTGGACCTTCTATAGGACATTAATGGAGGTGTCTGGAACTCCTCTATGTCCGGGAACGACCTAGCTAGTATGTTCCAGTTGCGTTTAAGAGCTACTGCTATTTTAGGACTGACCCTATTGAAAGTAGAGACAAAGGGGATCCGTGATGGACGGATTGGTCTCACCGTCTTACTAAGGAGCTCTTCCCGTGGGATTGCGTTCACCCTTCGTTGATGATATTCAACCACCTTTTTGGGGGTACTCCCTATTTTTAAATTTTTGGGCCATGTCAGTTAGTCGTTCCTCTTTTTTAGGAGTAACAGAAGGACAAGGAGGGGAGGCATTAGATATCGCCACAAGAACGAAAACGGAGCACCAAACACGTTTAACCAGGTCAATGAAACCACCAGTAGGAGCCAAAGGGACGGTGACACCACAGGCCAAACAGGCCCATCACTCCATGAAGATGTAAAAGACTCTTTGGTGGTAAATATTTCTTCGTTTTCATTATCAGTGGGGGAAGAGAGACTGTTGCAAAAGGGCTTTTCTTTTTGTCCTGAAGCAGACCCTGATTGGTTTCTTAATGAGGTAGACCTGTTAAAATTCTTTAGACGGATTAAGCTAAAAGTGTTCTTTCATGATGTAGGGGTTGACCCCACCAGAGATCTGGGTGTGGGACTTACTCCTGATAGACGTGGCCTCACACTCAAGGTGTGGGCCTTTTCATCAGAGCGGATATCAGCCACCTGTTTACAACAAGCGGTCGATACATATATTTCTCTGGTTAGATCGGAGATAGCCGGATTGAAAAGCTCCAGTAGGCCATTCAACCTGTACTAATCTATTGAGGACTGAACAAACAGCCCTTAGATCATTGGCTTCTGCATAGGAACTAACGATCAAGGCAGCTGACAAGGGTGGTGCCATCGTGGTGATGGATACCACACAGTATATTGCTGAGATTGAGAAACAACTGGCTGATACTGAGATATATAGGAGGGTGGATGTGGACCCGACACTGATTATTATGAAAAAATTGAGAATTCTGGTGGATAATGCATTCGCTAATGATTTAATAGATGAACAATTGCATGAATACCTTGTTCCACAGTGTCCGGTGACACCCACCCTGTATATCCTCCCAAAAATACATAAAGACCTGAGGAACCCCGGGTCGCCCAATTGTTTCGGGCATTGATTCTGTCTTTTCTCATGCAGCAATATTTCTTGACAAAGTCTTGAGGGTCCACGCCACGAGTGCCACTTCCTATGTCCGTGACACCACTGACTTTTAAATAGGTTACAGCAACTTACCTATGTCCCAGGTGATAGACTGGTGTCGTTTGGCGTCACCAGCCTATATACATGTATCGAGCATGATTTGGGCATAGCAGCGGTCAGATGGGCCCTTGAGAGGTCTGATCATATTATTGAGGTACGTGACTTTTTGTTGACTTTGCTGGAAGTGCTTCTCCAAAACAATTACTTCCAATTTGGGGGTCAATTTTATTTGCAATGTCGAGGTACCGCTATGGGGTCCAATGTGGCCCCGACTTTTGCAAATATTTATATGACCTATGTGGAGGAATTGTTTATATACCCATCCCCCACTTTTCCAAGATAAAGGGGTGGATGCGGTATATTGATGATACCTTCCTCATTTGGACTGGAGCGAATTGGAACTGCAACAATTCCATGATGCCATCAATGATATCCACCCTCAGTTGAAATTCACCAGGGTGGAATCTTTGGAATCCTTACAATTTTTGGATACGTTAGTATACATTGTGGATGAGTTTACAGACAGACCTTTTTGTCAAACCGACAGACCGCAATAATCTGTTGAAATACGATAGTGCCCACCCCAGAGGTATGATTAGGTCCCTGCCCTATAGTCAATTTCTTAGGGTAAGGCGTGTGGTGTCTGATGACATCAAGACAGAGGAACGACTAACTGACATGGCCCAAAAATTTAAAAATAGGGAGTACCCCAAAAGGTGGTTGAATATCATCAACGAAGGGTGAGCATAATCCCACGGGAAGAGCTCCTTAGTAAGACGGTGAGACCAATCCGTCCATCACGGATCCCCTTTGTCTCTACTTTCAATAGGGTCAGTCCTAAAATAGCAGTAGCTCTTAAACGCAACTGGAACATACTAGCTAGGTCGTTCCCGGACATAGAGGAGTTCCAGACACCTCCATTAATGTCCTATAGAAGGTCCAAAAATCTGGGTGATAGACTGTCACGTTCAGCTATAACTACGGACAAGATAGACAGAAAGACCAAAAGGGTTGCTTCCCTTGCTATAATTGCTGCAATTGCAATAACATGCTGAAAGGTGATTCGTTTGGACATCCTCGCACAGGTCAGAAGTATGTGATTAAGAACACCTACACCTGTGCGTCCGATTTTGTCATCTACATACTGCAGTGCCCGTGTGGCCTGTTGTATGTAGGGGAGACAACACAAGCTTGTCGGCTGAGACTCAACCAGCATCGCTACACCATTCGGAAGCTCTTTGAAAAACAGGCCATCAATCCCACTACATGTGATGGTGAACTTCCGGTCCCTACACATTTTTAAACAGCGACACAATGTAGCCCAACTTAGGTTCAGGATAATAGATGGTGTACCTCCACTACTGAGAGGGGAGATCGCGAGAAGCTCTTAAAGAAACTTGAGCTTAAATGGATTTATGAATTGGATACATTGGAACCAAAAGGGCTGAACCGCGATTTCAAAATTGGGACCCTTTTTGACTTACCACTTTGGATGTTTGCTTTATGTATATATTCGTTTTTAACCCCTCTATTGTCATTTCTTCTAGGTTCCTCCGTGGTCCGGTTGGATGGGGTGGATGGGTGCAGTCCCTGCTTACTTGATGGATTGATGTCACCATGCACACCTATGATAGCGGTAATGTCCCTATGGTTGCTACAATGGGAGATTCAGGCCCTGGACCATTATGATTGACTTGCTAAATACGCCCGGAGATATAAATGGGGGTAACCTAATGATATGTGTGTTTAATGAATGGCATCGGAATGATACAGGCATCTGCTAGCGGTCCCAAGCTGCCATAGGCGATGTGATCATTGCCAAGGCGGCTGATTTAAGGCTGCAGACATGCCGATGTAATATCCGAATGGGTTGTGCATGAGAAAAAGTATGTCTTGGTTTTCCCACCCTGTAGAGGCGTGAGCTAGAGAGATATATGTATTTATACATGTATATCCGCATAAGCTCTTTTACATCAATGTTTCAGCAAGTCCTGATTGCTCCATGGGTCTTTTCTCTCCATGTATGAAGAGTGCTTTATTGACTGACATCTGTCATTGATTTATTATATATGAGATCATTGTCTCTCTGTGTGATGGCATTCACCCACCTCTTTACCGGTCCTTGGATGAACTTGATCATGATATGGCACGGAGATCGAGGCGATCATTTTTGATAACAGAAACTGTGTTAAAATCCTGAAT
Source organism: Bufotes viridis (assembly GCA_033119425.1). Taxonomy (NCBI): domain Eukaryota; kingdom Metazoa; phylum Chordata; class Amphibia; order Anura; family Bufonidae; genus Bufotes; species Bufotes viridis. Next base: position 105,903,005 of record CM065596.1, read on the forward strand.
GACATGTTTACTATGTGCAGTCATGTCATGGTCACATGATCGAAGTGGCAGTGACATCATCTCTGATGCGTGTGGACACGTGACCTGCTATGAAGATAATTGAACTCCTGACCCGGAAGGAATAGACAAGGCTATTGCTTATGTTTACTTATATATCGCTGCGCTACGATTTTTTGATCAGCGAGACTTTCATGACATGGTTGGATTTAACCTGATGCTCTTATGTTACATATTCATATATATTTTTATATTGTGTACTACTTTTACATGATGATGTCACAGGAAGAGGGAGGGTGTTTTCCTCCCACTTACCAATGATGTCTGGGGGTGGGGTATATATATCTGTCACTTACTCAATTGTGTATGCTTGATAAAGACTTGATTAAAGTCGAAACGTCGCACTTTAAGGTGGAATAAAGAACATTTTCTACAGACGAAGGAGTGCCGCGATCCTTTCTTGTTTGGTTTCTTCTCCAGTGGTGGGTGATATGACGCATGATTCCTTGCTTTGGGACCTCTCTCCTCTGTCTGGGTGCTGCGGCCAAAATAACTGAAAGTGGCCTTCTCCAGTGTTGGGTGATATAACGCATGATTCCTTGCAGTGGGACCTCTCTTCAATTGATATTGGTTAAATTTTATTTATTTTATTTTAATTTATTTCCCTATCCACATTTGTTTGCAGGGGATTTACCTACAGTTTGCTGCCTTTGGCAGCCCTCTAGCCCGTTCCTGGACTATTTTACAGCCTTTTTAGTGCCTAAAAGTTCGGGTCCCCATTGACTTCAATGGGGTTCGGGTTCGGAATAAAGTTCGGGTCGAGTTCGGATCCCGAACCCGAACATTTTCGGGAAGTTCGGCCAAACTTCCCGATCCTGAACTTCCAGTTGTTCGCTAATCTCTAGTAGAAACCAGTATCAGGCAGCTGCTGCCAAAGCCAATAAGATTATGGGGTGAATCAAAAGGGGTATAGAAGCACGTGATGAGAACATAGTTCTGCCACTTTACAAATCACTAGTCAGACCAAACATGGAGTACTGTGTACAGGTCTGGGCTCCTGTGAACAAGACAGACATAGCAGAGCTGGAGAGGGTTCAGAGGAGGGAAACCAAAGTAGTACCTGAAATGGATGGACTACAGTACCTGAAAAGATTATCAAAATTAGGGTTATTTTGTTTAGAAAAAAGACGACTGAGGGTCCCTGGGTAGCCCTAGTCTTAATGTTAATGGTAACCTAGATTTGATTCTATATCGTAGTCTGTTCCACATTTTACATGTGTTCCTTTTCCCACCAAGCTTTGTGTGTATTTAAACATTTGGAGATTATCTTTATGTATGCCATGACTTATACTTGAAATATGTAGGCTGAATTGATTTTAATGTGTTCCGGTTTCTAAATAAAGGATTTACTATTTTATGGAGTGCTGAACCTACCCTCCTATTTATACAGTAAGATGATGTTGACATTACCTCTGAGTCATACACTGTCTTGGAACCAGTGATCAGTGCATTCCTCCTGCTCTCTCTCCATAACAGTTATTTGAGGCTTGATAAAAGAATTTCTTTTCCATCATCTGTCTCCATCGACCACTCCTAGTTGGGTGCCTTTTTTTTTCCCTAAGAGACAACACCCCGCTAAGGAGGATATTGCAGATAGTGTTGATGAGCTGTATGAGAACAGTTAGCGTCTGGACTGCCATGAGAAGGAGGTATAGCTGGAGGAGAACAAAATGACTGAAATGTATAGCTTTGTGGTGATAGTGGGACTTGTAGCTATGGTGATTGTGGAACGGGCAATGGTAACTGTGGTGGTAGCGGGATTAGGAAACTATGAGGAATAGCAAAGAGTCTATGATATATCACAGTCTGTAAAAAGATTTAAAAATTGGCACCATGTAGCACAATCCCCCTGACAACAAAGGGGAATAGGAGGGAATGAATCCACCCCACCTTATGGGGTATCAGCTGCAGCTCAGAGATTTCCGCAGATAGTAACCAATTGCTGCTAGGGTAAAGCCAATTTAAAAAATAAAAAAGGATCCTGTTAAGCAGTGCCAGTGTAGAAAGTTTAGACCTACCATCATTGGTAAACTAGTATACAATGAATAATTAGGGATTATGTATTTTCTTAATTATAGTTCTGACCATGTCATCTATTTGTTCCAATCTTCTTGCCATTTACAATACATTGATCACATTATTCTGAGGTGAAGAATGAACAGCCACAGCTCCAATGTTCATAAAGGTTATTTAAAACAGCGTGTCCCATCATTGTGCAGCTGCATAACTGTGTTTTTTCAGATATCGTGATTACCCCTATTGGGAAGATACCTGTTAATACTCCAAATTGATTCCTGAAACTAAGACAGAGAGAATGTATAAAGTGGACATACAAACTGCCAAGCCTACAGCCCAATGGCGTTAACAATATGGTAAAGCTATCTTTATGAAATGTGGGCCTTTTAATGGCTCTTGCTTATTTTTATAATTATTTATTTTAAGCCTTCAATTAAGCTTTTGTTAGGTTAATTGTTTTGATTAGTGGTGAGTGAATCCAAGCCAAACAAAATGACTTTGATCCGAATTTCAGGAAAAATTTGCCTCAAAGACGAATTTCCTCGCACTTCGTGGGAATAAATCTATTTTTTCTGAAATAGCAGTAAAAAAAAAAACATACCTCATCCATATGCTCGCAGAGAGGCCGTTGAGGCCATCTTGATTGAAGTGATTGATCAGTGATGATGTCACCTCAGCGGGCCAGTGTGAATCGATGACATGATGATGTCATCACGTCACCATGCGAGATTTCGTATGGTGTATTCAATCAAGATGGCTGTGACGGCCTCTCCACAAGCAAATGGTAAGGCAAGTATGTATGTTTTTTTTACCCTGATTAACCCCTGAAAGGTCTCAATTATAGCATCAGATATCGTGATCAGGGTTGAACACACCGTCTGAGGGCTTCAATGACAGAGGGCAGCGCAATTGTCGTTCCCTGTAATTGTGTCTGCTACATAAAAAGGAATCTGTGACAAAGTAACGAATCAAATTTCTTTTTGAAATTTGACAAAGCAGCCAAATCAAATTTTCCATAACTTCGCTCATCACTGATAATTATATTGTGTATCAATTCCTCTTGCTGTACTTTATTAGACTATTCTGTTATGCCCTTAGTTAATTAGTTATACACTTATTTAATTATTAATACTATGTCTTTTTATGGCTTTTTGGGGGCCGAATGCCATTTTGCCTGGTTTTTGCACCCTTTTTCCCTCTCCCGCCCCTTCTTAACAACATGTCTGTATCAATTGTTTGTATAGCCTGTATTTGCTTTAATACATGTCAATAAATTACTCTGATTTTCTACATTCACAGTTCTTGGCAGAATTCCTTGTTATTTTTTACACTGAATATATCACACTGAATAATGTTGGGGATGACAATGATAGCTATGTTGATTGTTTGTTGGACAGGACCTGGGAAACTGATCAGGGTGACAGAGTTGCTTCTGTGGTCAGCTCGGGAACAAGTAATGCCACTGCTGTTTTAGTGTCAAAAAAGCTGTCAGACCTATGGCAAGTTCATGTGGTGGCTCTATGTGGGCAACTTCTTTGTGGGATTTTTTCACAACGCTGCCAGCCAATAGAACCATCACCGTGTGCAAGTTCTGCAGGCAGAGAATAAGGAGTGGCTACTTAGGCACGTTTTGCACAGCAGCACCTCAACACTGCCAAGTACTACTGACACCTCCATGGTAATGCAGGTCTGGTTCCAACACCAGGCACCTATTAACCTCCCCCAAGTCCTCCTCAATGGACCTATTCCCATAGTAGAGTGTTGCTTCCACTTCTCCTCCCTACTATCATATGTGTAAGCTGAAGTGCTGCCATGCTGTCTTAAAACTGATGATGCCACAGTGCATCAAGCATCAATGTTCCCGCTAGACATCTCCCTGACAAGTGGAACTGGTCAATGTAGTCAGCGACAATGGCAGGAACATCGTGGCTGCACTGCATTTGTGAAATATAAAACATGCTCTCTGCATTGTACCGGTGCTATGTTCAAGAGAGTGTGAGCACATTTCAGCAGTGTGGCTAAGAATGACCTCCTGGATTTGCTAGGACAAAACGGTCTGCCTTTGCAGCACCTAATCTGCAATATTCCAATTTACTGGAATTTTACCTTTTTGTATACCTGATCAAACGCTCACACTATGGAGCAAATGCTTACACTGATGAAACAAAGTGATGGTGTAAGATGGTGGCTGTTGGTCTAACTTTATGCACAAGTTGGAGTGGGAAGGTGGGGGGTGTAAAGTTTTTACAGGCACTGGTTGGTGGCAAGGTTAGGTTTGTGGATTGCATTGTTACATTGCTCTATTTCCAGAAAAATATATATATATGTCAATCATGGTTTGTTTGCATCAGCCTATTATACAGGTCAATACAAGTGAGGAGATTTGACCACTGAGTCATTCCTCCCTGATTCAGTGAATATTGGCAGCACATCCCTGATTACACATAGAAATGTGCTGACGATTATCGTTCGCATTTCATTCTGATAAAAGATGCAAATCATCTGACAAACTGATTGTTTTTCTTTATCAGCTGATCAGTGGCACAATTATACAGGTTGGTTATCATGAATGAGCATTCCTATGAATACTTGGTAATTGGAAGGAAAATCATACAGTGTAATAGACGCTTAAATGGCGACATTTCCTTCCATCCTGCCACCTATTCATAAATGAGCACTTTCTTTAATGAAGAGGAAGACACTCATTGGTGATTACTACCTCCTGCCCCCCAGTTATAAGTTATATCTGTGTGACTGGTGCCCTGCAGTAACCAGGAAGCATGTTCCCTTACTAGCAGGGAAAGCTCTCATTGGTTAACCCTTTAGTGACTAGGCCTGAAAAGACCTTAAAGGGCATCTGTCAGCAGATTTGTACCTATGAAACTGGCTGAACTGTTGAATGTGCGCTTGACAGCTGAAGGCATCTGTGTTGGTCCCATGTTCATATGTACCGTAGCCTTTAGGACTAGAGCAACGTGGGAATTGCCATCACACCTAGAGGCTCTGCTCTCTCTGCAACTGCCGCACCCTTTCCACTTTGGGTGAGGCAGTGTAAACGTCATCACACCAGCACTGTAAATTAAAGCGAAGGGGCGAAGCAGTTGCAGAGAGAGCTAAGCCTTTAGGTTTAAAGGCAACATCCCCGTTGCTCCTAGAGGCTCATTTATATATATTAAAACATAATTTTTCTCAGCAATGTGAGCACATATGAACATGGAAAAAACACAGATGCCTTCAGCTGTGAAGCGCAAATGCAACTAGTAAGCAAGTTTCATGGGCAAATCTGCTGACACATGCCCTTTAAAGGGTCTTCACTGGGAATTAAAGGGGTATTCAGGTAAGTGGTTCACTATGTCATATTTTTTTAGAAAATTGGGCGACAATGAGGGGATTGAAAATTTCACTACTGGAATAACTGTCTCTAAAATATAACTTCTAATAAAGAAAACTAAAATGTGGATAATTCACCTTAGGTGCTTAGAATATGAATATAACGTCCTGGGATATTTTTACACTGGGTATGAGTCTAGTCTAGATACCTCAACCCGGATCCTAGGACAGTGTTCATATATAGGGGAACAAACTGAGCACATGGAGATAGACAGGATATATATGTGGCAGGTACCGCTCGTCTGCACCTACAGAACTCCAATGCATCACAGGTATAGAAAGTGTCTATGTCTATAGGGGTAGACACCAAAACATAAAGTAAATTGCTCCCCTACATATGATCAAAACAGCCTGGCTACTATGTTATAAAGCTTCCTATCAATAAGGCACTAGGCTCTATATTATAGAGGGCACGATAGCCTGTACTAGCTCAACGCGTTTCTTAGTTGCACAGAAATGCAACTTAGTCATCTGGAGCAATCTGGAAGCCACAGCAACACACAAACAAACATAAAGTGTAGCACGCTCTCGTACACAGCGTGCAGACACGTAGCCTACGGCACTGGGACGTCCGTAGCGCGGCCGCCCTGTGCTGCTCCTAAAGAAGAAACCATGCCCCCTGGCCTGAACAGCAGCCAATAGATCAGGGACACTGCTGGAGAATTGGCACGCCCCTGTCCCGACTCTTCATAATGCTACAGGGAGCGCAGGAGGTACGTATACTATGTGGAGTGAATACAGGCGGTGACCATCGTTCAGGACAAGAAATGGCCCACATGTACGGATGGACCCCACACAGGGAGAGTAAATAGAGAACAGGGTACACCAATAAATACAGGTGCTATTTACTAACTGTAGCAGGAAACATACAGTATAAGCATAATAGAACTGGATCCAAACGGGGCATACTGCTGTCACAGAAGTGACACATAAGGCAAAGCACAAAGCCCCATTCTAACCCTCTATAGCAGGGGTCAGCAACTTGCGGTACTCCAGGTGTTGTGAAACTACATCTCCCATCATGCACACTTGCTTGGCTGCTCTCTAAACTCCTACACAAGTGGAAAGAACATGCTGGGAGTTGTAGTTTCACAACAGCTGGAGTGCCGAAGGTTGCTGATCCATGCTCTGTAGGATCCCTGCACAGTATTTGCAGGCAATCCAGAAGTGACAAATCGAGGAGTCACTCGGTATGTTTTAATGGGACTAGATCCACATGGGGCACACTGCCATGATGCAAGGGACACATCAGGCAGAACAATAAGCCCCATTATAACCCTATATAGGATCACTACACTGTATTTGCAGGCCATCAGGGAGGCAGAGCAAAAAGCCCCGTTCTGACACTGTATAGGATTCCTGCATAATGTTTGCAGGCAATTCAAAACGTGACAGATGCAGACGTCACCAGATATGTATCAGACATGATAGCAAATAAAATG